>BQKZ01000874.1:131371-146890 GCA_036244855.1 Temnopleurus reevesii
AAAAAAAAAATGTACAAAACGGGTCGTTTCTATTTTGTACGAGTTTTAATGAATTATTTTTCCATTTTCGAAAAGAGAAATCTTTAAAAGCGAAGCGAAAAGCATCTCTTCTTTTCATGAGGTAGGTCACGTTCTATTGTCAATCAACAAATAATTCAGACAATGTAGCAATGACGTTAAACTTTCATTTCTGTGAGCTAAGTCTGCGAATGTCTTGAGGTTTAAAAATTGATCTCGCAAAATGAAGGACAAACTCCCTTACCAATAGGCCTGATTTTAGAAATAAGGAAATGGAGAGCGATCTGAGCCCCATAATTAACATTGAGGTTTAAAATCGATCTTACGAATGATTTCAATCGTACATCTATAGGAAATGATGTACTAAAGCTCTGTTTTATGTTACAGACCCCTTGGATTTGGGACTCCAGCTATCAACTTACCCCCTCCTAGGACCAAACCACCTTGAGGAGAATGGAAGGAGAAACAAATGCCCCATTACCCGTGATTCTGGAACAAGAGAGCCTGCCCTCTACGTTAGCAGAAAATATTGATGACGAAACCGAAGCAAGCGGCACAAACAGTGATGATGATGATCACGTGACCGGGAAAGTTTCATCTGCAGCCATTATTGAAGGTAAAAATTAGGAAATATGTCATCTTTTATTATCATTATTTACCTGTCTGCTTTTGTTTGTTTAAAGATCATTTAACAATTTTTTTTGCAAAACAACTATTCACTCCGACGTTGCTTTCGGGCGATCAAAGCCCTAGTCTTAATACCCAAATGACTTGCGCAAATAATGTACAGATTGAAGAGCGCCATCCAGCCACAAAACCAACCAACCAAACAATTTCGATTTACATCTTTAAATTTTGAAACCGATATAAGTTGGATAAACTGTGAAACTGGATATTCCTCTCAAAAGTTATGTATTTTCAAAATTTCTTTTTTACGCCTTTACTTGGGCATGCATCTCTTGCTTGTAGAACATGTGATGTCATTAAAACTCTTAAAATCAGTTTGCATGCTTTCAAATGGAAAATACAAACTACTGTATAAAGTACGTTGCTTATATAGCGCATATCACTGCCATTGCGTCTCTATGCGCTTAAAGAAATGAAAAGTAGGAAATTAAAGATGCCATTCAATTGGGACAAAGTAATTTATAATGCCTTTTGATTAGATAGATTTTCAAGGAAGATTTAAACTTCGGTATTGTGGGTGAGTTTTTTAATTGAGATGGGATATTGTTTCAGAGTGACGGAGCAGCATGAGAATATGACCGCTCTCCATAAAACTTTGTATGCACGTTAGGGCACTGTAAGAGGTTTTTCTGAGCCGATCTGAGATTTCGGGGATGATCATACTTAACTAAAGTTTTACATAGGTAATTCGGGGCTGTGGAATTAAGACATTGATTGGTAAGTCAAATTTGGGGCCGTGTGGATTTTTAGGATTTCAGTGATTGCTAAACTATCTTGCGATTTGAATGCTTACAGCAAGTTTGAAAGATACATACTATTTTTTATATTTAACAAAAATTACTCGTAAGCCTGCGCTGTCTCACCGTCTTTTTATTTACAGTTGATCAGTACACCAATGCAGAAAATGGAAACCAATCAAAAAGAGACAACGCACTCTCGCCGATTTCCTTACAACGATATCCTCAAACTGGGAAACAATCGAATGATTCAGATGAGGTGACACAACCTTCCAAAACAGACGAGAAAACGATTAATAATGACAGCGCCACCTCGCGGCATCTTGATCGAGGTTGGGCGTGGGTTGTCATGACAGCGGCGATGATGACGCACATCTTGACCTTTGGTTTGACCTATGCCATGGTTGGGATCTTCCATGTTGAACTACTGGAAGAGTTTGGGAGGGATGACTCGACTACAGCCTGGACCGGAAGTATTCTCTTAGGGACCATGCTCTGCTCAGGTAGAAAATTAAATTAATTTAACATGTTATGTTTAAAGGTCCACTTTTATGACAATATATGTTGACTTGTGGTGATCTATGCTACCCTTACAATCACCTTTGTGAGTGAGAGAGCTTCCAAATGTTTCTCATATATTTTTAGATATTATTTCTTTATATTTTAGAGGGACATTTTGGGAACGCCCCTAAAAATTCTCTTCATATGCAAAGTACTGTATATGAGGTCATATACAGTGCTATGCATATGAAGAGAATTTTTAGGGGGCATTTGTGGAAATCCCTTGGAGGGGAACTTATTTGATTTACAAAAGATAATAAGATGTAATTACACCTGTCATGAACTTTAAATCATTCCTCATTATGTCTTTTGTAAATTGGGAAATATTTACAACTGGCCATTATTAAGAGAGGTTAACTTGGTGAACAATGAAGATGGAATGCAATTACTGCTCAATGGAGTATCAAGTGAATGTTTCCACAATTCTATTAATAGAAACAACAGGCTCAAAGGTATCTTCAGGTCAGGTGGAAGTACATCCTAATATCTTTTGTAAATAAAATAAGTTCCCCTTCAAGGGATTGCAACAAATGCCGCTAAACATTCTATTCATATGCATAGTACTGTATATGACCTCATCTATGACCTCATATACAGTACGCTGCATATGAAGAGAATTTTTAGGGGCGTTCCCAAATTGGCTCACTAAAATATAAAGAACAATTATTATAAAACATATGGGACACATTTGGGAGCTCTCTCACTCACAATGTTGATGGTAAGGGTAGCATAGATCACCACAAGTCAACATGCATTGTCATAAAAGTGGACCTTTAAGCCGACAGACCAGTTTGATGGTGCTTCAGATATTTACCTAATTTCTGAGATGCAGTAAAAGTATTACCGTAACGCAGTTTTCCAATAGCAAATTAGAGCATGTTCGCAGTTTATTTCAATAAAATCGATGGAGATATGTCTTAATTATTGCAGAATGAAAAATGACGACAGCATCACCCTCCCCAACACAACGTGCTTCACGTACACAATTAATGCGAACTCACACACTGCAGACAATATCACCGATCATCTGTTTAAATGAAGACTCTACCCAAAAATAATAATCTTTCAACAGGAGATGAAAAAATAGATGAGCAGAAGAAAAGCGTTTGAAGAAAATCGGACGAGTAATAAAAAAAGAAATGAATGTGTAAACGTTTGGAAAAATGGGCAGATCAGTGAAAATTTCAAGACATGTGGCCAATTTGGTGACATCATGGGTGTACAACTAACAAGAATGTCAACATTCAAAACTCAACATTTCGACAGAAAAGTACAACGTTTGTATGAATGTAAACATGCAAAGAGGGGATCTACCTAGATCTATTATGAAGATATCGTATGGTTAAAATTATGAAGAAATGTTTTTTTGGGGAAAAAGGAACATTTTTCAACATTGTTATGAATACAACAAATGGTCAGTTGTGCACCTATGACTTTCGTAATGTATTCAAATTTTAAGCACGCTTCTTTGTCAAACGTACAATGACAAAATATTTGTTCACTTGATACAGAATAATCGTATTTCAATAGAAGGAATGTGGAAAGCATGTAATGGTTGTTGCTAGGTTGGTCAAGCTACAATGTTTCTCCAACCTAGCAATATTAATGTATGCAAGTGGCATTCTGAGCATTGTATTGTTATTATTTTCTGACAGCTGAATAAATAGTCTGTCTTGGGGCGAACGGGAATAAATTTGAATACATTACGAAAGTGGTCTATTAAGACTCAAACAATGTACTCAGTTCACTAACAATTCAATTGTTGTTGTTTGTTTCACCCCTTGCACGTCAGGTCCTATTACAAGCATTCTAGTGGGCAGGTTTGGTGCTCAGGTGGTAGCCATCTTAGGAGGTCTTATGTCTTCTGCAGGACTCTGCTTGAGTGCTATAGCGCCTTCTCTCGAGTACTTGTTCTTCACATACGGAGCTTTGACAGGTAAACGAATTAATATTTAGCATCCTATGCAGTTCTTTGCTACTACGTTTCGCCCATGGCGGGAACCAGAGGGTATTGAAATGGGTCCTTCTATAAAGTTAACATGTTGATAGAACGGTCATTGCATTGGCGCTATGTCAGGATTTCTTTGTCTTCATTCAACAATAACCTTTGGTTCCCGTCACTTCGTGAAAACAAGGATAATTTGATAATATCGGTCGAGAACGTTTATTTTAATGGGGAGGGGAGTAAAATAAGTACGCAGTTCTTGCCTTGGATGAACTCTTCTTTAGATTCATCTGTGTCTCGCATTAGGGGAAAGGATTTATGACCTTATGTATTCTATTTAATGTCGGTCCTAATTTTATGTAAAACTTGATTTATATACGGAACGAAACACCTACGGCCCTGTCACCAGAAGCCATTACCGAATGGTGATGTGTTGCACTATCGGACGTCATCTATCTTCATAGAATGGTGCTAGAATGTGAGAAATGATGGTAAATATATTCATACGAAGGGGAAAATGGAAATTGTCATCTCATATGTTTACAGTAGACATTGATAGAAAAATTGAAATCTGACAATTTTCATATCCATGGGGAGCTACGTACGATGCCGTGTAACAAAACTGGATATAGGCCTATGTATTATGCAAATGGCCCAAACTGTCCTGTTCACTACAAAAATACATGTATTTTAAAGACGTCACCAAATGTACTCGCGCTTGTAATGCGTGGAGCTTTCGTGTACAAATCACACCCAAATGGGACCAGCGCATTAGTGCGCACAAACCGGTAAATTATACATTTGATGACGTCAGATTTCTTCACTTAGACTTATAGTATCAGACCCTTTCCAACTACATTTGTAATTGATTTGATTTGATTTATTCATATCCATTTTAAAAAACATACAATATAACCCCCGAAAAAAAAAGATAATATGTTTGATGATACATCTGTACTATGTTTGAAGCAGACACGGTATCAATGCATGATTTATTTGTAAAACGAATCAATACAACAATAAGAGTTGGATAAAAATCCATTTAAAAGGTATTTATTACTTTTTTGTTTTCCAATCTCTTCTTTAAAGGGCTTGGATTCGGGCTCTGCTACCTACCATGCATAGTGATGGTTGGTCGATTCTTTGAGAAGCGCCGTTCCATCGCTACTGGATTCGTAGTTGCTGGTTCCGGCATAGGAACCTTCATGTTCGCTCCCGTCGTGCAAATTATCATTGATGAGTTTGGCTGGAGACATGGGTTCTTCGTTCTCGGAGGCATAGAACTAATCTTGTGTTTCTGCGGCGCTACGTACTCCCCGAAGCTGATACCGGAGCGCCCGTCCCCTGAGGAGTACGTGAAGCACTTGCGAGACCTTGAGAGACAAGAACTTGAAATGGGATTGAACGATAGGGAGCTTACCGAACTGGACTCGATTTTCTCGCTGAGTAGCTACCTTCCGGTCGGGAGCATCAGTCAAGCGGTGAGTCGAGACGTCAGCAAGAATGTATCCGTATCCTCATTTGTAGATCCGTCTGCAAAGTCTCCTGCGGACAATAAAGATACTGATACCTTGAGAGCTGACACTTTGACGCAGATAGCCGAAGACGCTCGTACCCTGACAAGCATCATGCCATACACCGCTGCAATGGATATCTACTCGAATAGGATTCCATCTGCTTCCACTCTTGTGGTTCCAGAATCCATCCATTCGGACAGCCGTTGCGGGCGCTGCATATCTCCATTCTACAAAGTATCCCGGCTGCTCAAGAACCGTTTCCTCGTGGTTTTTGCCATCTCCAACTTCATTCTCTGTATAGGATATCAGTTGCCTTATGTGTACTTCAAGGCATTTGCTATACGTATCGACGTAGGCGAGGAAGAGTGGTCATTCATTCTGTCCGTTATGGGCATCATGGACACACTCGGAAGGATCCTTGTTGGATTCGTATTTGATCGGATCCTCGGGAAACATCGGCGGATGCTCGGCTACGTATCAAGCTGCACACTTGCCGGCGCCCTACTTCTGTCGGTTCCACTCGCAACGGGTTACCTTAGCCTTGCCGTAATTGCAGCTCTCTTCGCGTTGATTGCGGGATCCACAGATTCGCTGACTCCAGCTCTACTCGTAGCTTTTGTGGGTCTGGACACACTAGGGTATTCTTTTGGGTTTGTCATCGAAATGCAAGGTCTTGGATTCCTCGTTGGACCACCTATAGCAGGTAATAATGTAAAAGCAGAAGAAGAGGAAATTTTTAATAAAATATACTATGCACTAAGAAGTTCTAGTTGAAATTACGGATTGTAAGATGACTAACAAAACGCTATTTTCTGACGGGCGCAGCCTCGAAAAAAATCGTCACTATGCCAGTTACCGAGAATGTCATCCATAATTTCAATTAGTAGTTTGAAAAAATGCGCATTGTATATTTAATTTACAATATGTAAACCGTAGTAATTTTAAAGTCAGTCCGTCATGATCGACATGACTTACGGTTGCGAGCGAGCACGGACGGCGTGTTGCGTATAATGGGCAACAACGATATGAAAATTTCCTTGCTTACGCACCTTGCCAAGCTCAGAAACTCGGAACACTTCGTACGATTTTTCGATCCTTATTGTCGTTGCGTGTAACCTTGATTCCTCCCCTCTTTGGCTTCGATTTTTTCTAAAAACGTGCGGAACGCATACGTTTGCGACTGCCGAGTTGTGAGCTAGCGAAACAAAGCTTGCTCACTCGCTATTCCAGGTAAAACGATTAGGCCTATGTGATTTTCTGTTCGGCAATCTTCGCAATCAAAATGGCTGCGGACAGTTTGGCTCGCAACCAGAAGTCATATCGACCCTGTTTTCACGAAGTGACGGGAACCAAAAGGTATTGTTTCATAAAGACAAAGAAACCCCGGCATAGCGCCAAATCATAGGGCATCCTATAGAACGTGTTATTTTTTCTATAGCAAGACACGTTTCAATGGATTTGTAATTCATTTTATGTAACAATACCCTCTGATTCCCGTCACTTCGAGAAAATACGGACGATATGTTGATAATGACGGACTTAATTTAAAAGAATTCCTCCAAATCATCATCATCATCATCTACGAGATAAAATCTCGGTTCCTCAACCTGGATTTCTCTACTGATCATTGGATTTGAATGTGAATAACACTGCGTTAAAATAATGATATCACATACGAAATAAAAGTAGAAAGCCCTAGTGTTCCTCAAATTTTTCCTCAACCGACAAACTTCTTTCATCATGGCCTCATTCCTATCTGCATAGGCTTTCAATATAGACAACAAAATATTCAATATGCCTTTATATTTAATGTATTATATTGTACCGCCTTTCATAGATTTCCTATAACAAACGCATCAAACGTTTGTCAGAATATGAGTGACACAATCCAGTAGCGATTAAGACCTTAATATTACAAAACACACTTTTCCGACTATTATATGTGCATTGATAATAGTTGGACAGCACTTTTTCTCGATACCATGACTAGACCGTCTTTGTTATGCATAATAGTTATTGACAGTTAAGATGCAACGACCCTGTAATTTTGGGGGTTTATTTAATGAAGATTGTACCTCTGTGATTTTTTTTTAAATTTATATTGTATTTTATTTCAATTCTGCGTTCAAATGGTTTTACAATACAAACATTTAACATAAAGACATAATACAAATAAATAGTCTATTTTAACATACATAGAATAGTAATATAAAAAAAAGAAATACAAAGTATCAAAGTAATTTAGATAAAGTAAGGGAACGCAGGAGACCGTCATCAAGAGATGTGAAGCTTGACGTGGTTGACGGCCTCAAAAGGACATTTCGTGACTCTGTAATCTAACCAAGTGGGTGCAGTGCTTGTGCTGGAGCAGTTGCAGTGGACAAGGGTAGAGTAAACCAAAAAAAAAAAAGGACAAAATATATATCTCTTTCATTTCTATTCATAAATCATGGGGGCTGTGTGATATTTGTAAGAGTCTTCGTTTCAATATCGCTTTAAGGGAGTTAATGGGAGAGCATGATTTTATTTTTATTCTGATCTCGACAGGCGCCCTCTATGGTCTATTCTTGGATTACGGTGTGGTCTTCTACGCAGGAGGATTCGCCTTTGTCCTTGCAGGCATCGTAATGGTGATTGAGCCTATTCTAGGAGGGCAGTGCCGGTGCAGGTCAAAAAATTGATGTTCAACAGATTCCCAGGGATATATTGTGCAATAGGTACCAGTGATTGGACATGACTGCCCAAATCCAAGCCCTTTACGTGGAGTTATCAGAAAGAAGCAGAAAATAATGTATCTGGTTCATGTTTTCCCGCTGCTCTAAATAAAATCCCGATTCTTCGATTACGATGTGGTCTTCTACGCCGATTGATGTGGTGCAAATTCCCAGGAATTATATTATTGTGCAATATGTAACAGTGAGTGGACATGAATGCGTTCCTTGTTACTTTAGGAATAATACAATTATTATTTACCTAATCTTTACGTGTGAAGTTATGACATAAGAGCAGAACATAATGTATCTGTTTCGTGTTTCCCCGCTGCCCTAAACAAAATCCCTCCAAAATCTGCGAAACGTTGATATTTCACCATTTTTTTTTCAAGCATGAGCTGACCTTTCTAAATCTATTCTTTCTTACAAATTAGGTCGCTATTCATCAATTTTCTTAACTGATCAGTAAACTCTTATCATAGATCATCTATTTCAAGACAGGATATGAATTGTTCAAAACTTTGTTTTCAACCACGGTATCAACCGTTTGAAGAAATTCACAGATCCATTATTATTCACAGACCGATTAGTACTGGCACGACGGAACTGTTCAGAATTCGTGATGAAATACATAAGCAAATAATTAGAACAATATGATTTTTTTTTGTTTATATGCGACAATTACTAATTTCATTAGAATGATATATGTGAAGATTAAAGAAACTATTTTGAAGTTTATGAATATGGTAGTGAATAAAGTATATTTGTGTGAATACATTCAATACTAGATTATTTACCAAAATATTAATTTTGATGTGGGGCGGGGACCTGGTTGCCATGGTAACCATGATGTAAACAAATACTTAACATGAACTTGTGAACGTTCTACAGGTCCTTGTTCTTGTTTAATCATTTTCAAATTTTGCGTGAAGGTGTCTGAAGGATAGAGGATGGAGCCTATTGCTTTAGATGTGGGGCGGAGTCCTTGTTGCCATGGTAACCATGATTTCGTAGAAATAGTTAATATTACCTTGTAAACGCTCTACAGGTCCAACTTCTTGTCCGATTATTTTTAAGTCTGGTCTGAAGGTGTCTTATGGAGAGAGGACGAAGACTATTAATTTTGGTGTGGGGCGGGGACCTGGTTGCCATGGTAACCATGATATAAACAAATACTAGACATGAACTTCTGAACGCTCTACAGGTTCGAGTTCTTGCTAAATCATTTTCAAATTTTGTGTGAAGGTGTCTGAAGAATAGAGGATGGAGCCTATTGCTTTTGGTGTGGGGCGGAGTCCTTGTTGTCATGGTAACCATGATTAAGCAGAAATAGTTAATATTACCTTGTGAACGCTCTACAGGTCTGAGTTCTTGTCCGATTATTTTTAAGTTTGGTCTGAAGGTGTCTTATGGAGAGAGGATGAAGCCTATTAATTTTGGTGTGGGGCGGGGACCTGGTTGCCATAGTAACCATGATGTAAACAAATAGTTAACATGAAATTGTGAACGCTCTACAGGTTTGAGTTTTTATTCGGTCATTTTCAAATTTAGTATGAAGGTGTATAAACAAAAGAGAACGAAGCCTATTGACTTTGCTGTGAGGTGGAGACCTGGTTGCTATGGTAACCATGATGTAAAGAAATAATTAACATTATCTTTTGAACGCTCTACAGGTCTGAGTTCTTATCCAGTTAATTTCAAGTTTGGTATGAAGATGTATTGAGGAAAGAGCTAGGACAAAGCCTATTGATTTTGATGTGGGGCGGGGACCTGGTTGCCATAGTAACCATGATGTAAAGAAATAATTAACATTACCCTGTGAACGCTCTACTGGTCCGAGTTCTTATCCAGTCATTTTCAAGTTTTTTATGAAGGTGTATTAAGGAAAGAGGACGAAGCCTATTGATTTTGGTGTGGGGCAGAGACCTGGTTGCTATGGTAACCATGATGTAAAGAAATAGTGGTACAACAACATACACCACCATCCTGGTTCAGTTGACAGTAATAAAACCCACAACAGTGCAATGCAGTTGGTTCGGGGGATACATGCGCTCGGCTGCGCAACCCGCCGAGAGCGTAATTTTTAGTTATTACAATACTACAATATCATTATTACACTATCATTATTACAATATTATAAGAGTCAATGATTTTAATGATAACTTAATACCGACGGTAGCCGCTTTAGCGTCAAGAAACTATAACTTCAGACTACTCTAAAGACTTAACAATTGCATTTACATTGCTGTTGATATACCAACCAACTTACGTCATACTTTTGGAATAAAATATTTGCACTTATTTCCATTCTTGTCCGAAGGGATATTTATCGACATCTTTTTTTTTTTTTTGAAATTGGTTTAGAAATTCTTTAAGTGAACTAATATCGTGGATATTGATCCGTAATGCTTTTCATCAGTGTGAATACAACATGTGTTGAACTGATGAAGCATGAATCTACATCGCTATAAAGAATTGATCTCAGATCGAAAGAGCAGTCTCTGTTGTTAAAGCCTATACCGTTACCATGGCGATGCTACGTCATCACCCAAACTCCTCTATTAGATTGATGATCTCGGAGAAAGTCCCTGGATTCGGAAGAAAGTAGAAGAATTAGAAGTAAAGAGGAAGGATGCACATTGATGCGGGCATTGTAGTCCTTATAAGTACTCTTGATGAGCATCTTTTCACAGGATCTGGAATCAAAGTGACGTCAGAAAATGGTTTCAAGAAGACTATTTGTTTGCTTCCTTGTAAGTAGAACTTTTGTTGTTGTTTGCATAAAGCGCATGGTTTTCAAATTTATACACAAAAACTGATATCTAAGGACGAGAAGGTGTTCTTTATAAACAAAAAAAAAAGAAAATAACACGATATAACAGTATTTCTAAAAACATAAGTGGGCCACAGACAATACCGTACGCCGTGCACAGTAAACTGTACGGACACAACAATGGCTAGGCGGTTCCGATTTGAATGGGATTAGAAAGGACCATTGAATTTGCATTCGACTTAATTTTTCGAAAATAGTTTATATCGTGTTTTTTAATGTTTATTTTGTTTTTTGGGGGGCATGAGAATGAGCTATTTTGCACAATTTAGGTTATAGCTTTACCAAAACTAATCTAATATTCACACAAGCTTTTGACTATTATATTCACGATACTAAATTTTAATTTATTTACATTTGAACTTGAAGACGAAATTTGGGGGAAAACATGTTCGCTTTAACCAAAACTTTACTTGGGCCTTAAAAGGGTAAATCCAGTATTCTGACTATTGTTTTTCTTTATGTAGTGGACAATCACATTGCTAACGATCATCAAGTACGCCAAAGCAGCACGTAAGTTACATTTTATTTCATCCTCTACAATTAATTCATTATATTCAATAGAAAATTCCCTAGTCAATAGGATGTTATTAGTGAAAATCTGAAATAAAATGAAAAAGGATTTTTTTTTTTTAAATTTGGAAAATTTAAATATGTATTTGACCGAGATATATCGAATAATATAATAAAAGAATGCACACGATGCGTACGTAAATTTGACGAAAATTGAATGATTGATTAATTAAATCAAATTATTACAGTAGGAAATTGGCTGACACAAACTATATTAAAATCTCCCGAGCTGTGGAATAATTTACCATCTACACTTAGAACTGCCGATTCTGTTGGACGTTTCAAAACACTACTAAAAATCCCCCTTTTCAAACAACTATAATATAACTTTTCTTCTTCTAAACTATTTCATTTAAACGCACAGAGACCTTTTTAAAGGTATTGTAGGGTAGGGAAATAAACAATGTTGGGGTAAAATGTAAATGTCTTTCTCAATCCTCAAAGTATGTTGCGCTATATAAGAATTGTATTATTATTATTATTATCATATAGCTGATTTCTTTTTTTTTTCACGCAAGCATGTCCGAGTGGTTTCACAACTATAGCAGCACGATGTTATAACCTTAGTGTGAACACGACTCTAGGATACATGTCAGAGGCAGCGTGTTTAGGACTACATTCGGCAGCTACATTAGCCGTGTTCACATCTGACGATGAGAAAGAGATGGTAGCAGAGTCATTAAAGTAAGATTTCTGTTATGTCAAAGGGGATGAGAGGTTGAAAGGTCATGCATTATTTAGTAGTTTTGAAAGCGCATAGAAAACAAAGTTTAAAGATTTTCGATATGGCAGTGAACATGATTATTCTAAATTTGTTCCACAAGAATTTGATAAATGCCAATGGAACACTTAATGCTCACACATTTTTTCATGAGCAATAATAGATTCACAATGTATATACGAAAGGATTTATGTTCCCAAAATATTTGGCTTTCGACTCCCCCCCCTCCTACATTCATTATATCCTTTACTAAATGCATAATATATGTGTTTGTTGCTTTCATGGAAAGGTTTAATGAATTAAATATAATCATATGGAACTTGGCAAATTCTTATCAGATTTTTCTGATCATTACTCCTTGTCCTAATGGGACTAAAAAAGGAGGTTGATTACAGTCGAGATAATGCTGTTAAGCATTTCATTTAACAGGTATAATGTTTTTTCATCAATTGTAATCAAACCATTGCTATTTTTGTTTCATTTGTAAAACTTGCTTAATATAATTTAATGTATATGAATATAATATGAACAGAGTGTTGACTGTAAATATGTCGATGATGTCTGATTGAATACATTTCCAAATTCCATATTGCTATAAAGACGAATCTTGTGATCTGCAAAGGCCAACTTTCATTTTACCCATTTCTGGTTGGTTTTATTTTCCTACGTCTCTCCAGGTGACTCTTTCTTACTTTCAACTCTCACAATCTTCCTTCTCACCCCTCATAAGGCCTGGGCACATCAAATACGGCATGGTATTCATGCGGTTTCTCCCCTGTGATTGGCCAATTATAGACCATCGTTTGCGCGGAGGAGCGCGCTGGCCAATAACGACCAAGATACCGCATAAATACCGTGCCGTTATGCCGTGTCGTCTTTGGCGTGCGGGGACCTTTACCCGTCATTATAATTACTCTTACAAAGATCATATTTGTAATAATCTTTTAAGACCAAGTAAAGTTTGGGTAAAAGCGAATATTTTTTTCCTCAAATTTTGTATTCAAACGTAAATGAAACTAAATATAGTATCATTAACATGTTGCACAAAATAGTGTGTGAAAATGAATGAGTTTAGGAAAAGTTATAACCTAAAATTTGCAAAATATTTCAGTCTCGTGTCTCACGAGACTTGATAAAGGATAAATCCCCATGCACAGAATTGGATGAAAATTTCAGAGTTTGATTGTCGAGTATGCCTTCATATAATTCTTTGTCAAATCTCAGAAATAACCCTGCATAGTCCTATAACATACAAACTATTGTTATAACCAAGAGAATACGCTTAACTATCATTTAACTATTGTCTCAAAATGTGTGTAAGATATGACATGATTTACATTTTTTAATCTTTACCAATACTATATTTGGGTTTTAACAGTAAGGTTATTAACATTATTGCATTGGTTATCAATATCATAGTAGCCTCTATCACTTTTATGTTAATCGTCATTTACTCCTCGATCATCGCCATTGTCATAAATCATCATCATCAATCATCATTATGATCATCATCACCAACACCATCATCGTGGTGCAGTGGTTCTGACTCTCGCCTTTCAACCAGAGGGTCGTACACACTAAGAAATTAGGGTACAACTTTGCACCCCTAGGGGTACAATCCCATGTAACACCGGGTGAACCCTATGGGGTACAAGTTTGAACCCTAAATGTGAGGTGCAATTTTGTACCCCAACCAAGGGTACAAGTTTGTACCCTATTGGAACACATTTGTACCCCAGGGATGCAAAATTGTACCATTAGGGTACAAAATGAGACCTTTGGCGTTTGGCAAAAAAGGAAAGGAAAGAATGTAGTTTAGAGGCGTGTATCATTCAATTCTGAATATTTACGCCAGAAGAAGAAGAGAGAAAGAGGGTCGCCATCTTAACGTCTCCACCCGAAAGACGGTATGCGACCCAGGTTTCGAACCCACAGGCAGGAACGAACCCAAGTCTATATGACTGTCCCGAACCGATGGATTTCAGGCGCACGCCACGGCGCCTCAGTCAATAGCGACCCTCGATATCGACCCTCGATACATACCCTCTTTGTTCGTGAAATAGTGCCACCTGATTGGTCAGCCACTGTCGCCTCGCTCGCTCGCCATTGGTTAAGACGTGTTCCTTTTCTAGTCTGCTATTTATAAACTTTATTCAAAACATCGATGTATTAATGTTTTTTTTTCTTCAGAATCTTGTAAGGATCAACGGAATAAAAAACATAGTAATGAATTAAATCTATTACGTATGAAATAGAGTTCCTAAAGGTAAAATAAGAGCAAAATCAGCATTCATTTCCGATCACGTATAGAGAGTGGGGTCTGCATTTTTCACTAGTTTCAAATCGGGAGGGTACATAGTTGTACCCTTCGTACCAGCTTTCATCACATGGGATTAATTTTGAACCTCATAGGGTATAATGAGGATGCCGGTGGGATGCCGGGGTTCAAATTAGTAACTTTGCGTGATTTTTGGACCCTTACTGTACCCTAATTTCTTAGTGTGTAGGTTCGAATCCCACCGATGGCGTTAATTTAGGGTTATCGATGATTTGGAAAGAAAATGGGCAAATTAAAAAAAAAAATCTGACAAGTTTCTTATTCAATGACGTCATCGCCTTTCAACCATAGGGTCATAGGTTCGAACCCCTTCGATGGCGGTAATTTCCCTCAGCAAGAAATGTATCCACATTGTGCTGCACTCGACCCAAGTGAGGTAAATGGGGACGACAGGAAGAAATTCCTTGTAATGCGGAGCGCCGTAATGCCAGCTAGAGCAGGTTAATAGTGAGTGTAAAGCTTTTAAGCACCGATAAGGTGGACCTGTGCGCTATACAAGTAGCCACCATTATTCATTATTATCTTTCCCATGACTATGCACTTCCACAATTACTATATCTATCATCATCATCACCAGCAACAGCAGCTTAAATACCAACGTATCATCACCAACAACATCATCTTCCCCATCACTGGATTATTGATCATATTCATCATTATTATCATCATTTTCATCATCCTCTTTATCATGATCATCATCTTTATCAGCAAATTGATCATTATCATATTCTTCCTCATTTTCTTCTTCTCCATCAACATGAACAAAAACGTAGTCATTACCATCATCATCAGCAGCAGCATAAATAGCACCGTAACATCATCAATATCTTCTCCATCACCAGATTCTTCATCTTCATCATCCTCATCCACATCTATATCAT
>BQKZ01000875.1:0-19219 GCA_036244855.1 Temnopleurus reevesii
TAAACAATAGCAAGATCCAATGCATTCAGTGCAACACTAGCTCATATGAATTGGGTATACTGACAAACGGATTGACTACACTACAGAACGTTGACACATCGGAATACTGCCTTTGATTATTATTTTCTAGCCTTGTTTATATACACCAGTTATGCCTCTTTTTGGGAAGAAAAGTGAGTAGCATCTTCTCATTCCACTGCAGTAGATTTCTAAACTAAATTCTGCGACTGGTACGGCCTGGCCCTGGCGACGGCTAGCTGTAACTTGTCTTTAGACTTTAGTGTTTATTTTAGTGTTATGTTGCGAGACGTACCGTAATAGTAATACACTGTCACTGAACAGTATTCCACTCTTGACCATACGTATTACCATAGGGGGTTCGTACATATCATAAGTTATTAAATAACAAGCACTAGAGGTAGCAATGATTCTATTTACAAAGTAGAATGTGAAACAACTCCATACACAAAATTCTCATGTGAGAATATTACAATAAAAACATGACAATACTTGAATACAAAAGTAATTACACAGTTCCTGGCTCTGAACTTCTGAAGCGTCAAGCAGGCCTTTGTGTGTTAATTTGGAATGGTCTAAATTAGCCATCCTATTCAATTCTTATTGGAGAGTTATGTTAGACAGAAAAATCAATTGGTTTGGAGAAGTTTTTAAAACAAAATCTGACATTAAACAGTCTCCTCCAGAAGTCACCATAGGCATATGCAGTCTGTAGTGCCCAGTGCTGTCATGCCAACTATCGCGACGGTAAATAGTGAATGCCCCATGGAGATATCGGTTTCTGGTTAATTATGGTACCTCACCTTATACTGCATAATTTGAACAGGAGAGTAGACAGAAAATCCATCGGTTTGGAGGAGTTTTTAAACAATTTCTGGCTCCTTTATACAACAGTGGAAGTCGATATGCAGTGCTCGTTAAGTTGACTAAGTTGATGTTAATCATTATTTCCATTTTTCTCCCTCTTAAACATGCAGAGAACGATGGTAAGAAGCCATACCCCACCCAGCAAGCTGCCTACCCGACGCAGCAGGCAGCATACCCCTCCCAAGCAGCAGGTGCCTACCCTGCCCAGCCAGCCTACCCCGCCCAGCCAGCATACAACCCACAGGTAGCACCAGTCCAGCAACCCCAGATGTATTCCGCCCCACCCCCAGGTGCTGGATACGCCGGTGCCCCACCCCCATACTCTGCTGCTGCACCACCACAGGTACGTAACTACCCCAAACTAATTTGTTTTATTTTGGAAAGTTTAATTTTTAAACAAGAACATTTCATGAAAGGGAAAATATGGAACTGCTGAGTGGAAAGCCTCTGTTACTATAGTACATATAGTTTGTAAATCGTGTAAAATGGAAGAGGTAATATTACTAACAAGATATGGAAATGAGATGTATACATGTAGAATAATTTTAATACAAATAGAGCCTCATACTAAGTAGAGGTTTAAAGTAGAGTAGGGTAAGCTGTATTAAACATTCAAATTATTTTGATCTAGGAAAAAGAAACACAGCAAAGACAAGAGCCAATAGCAGAACATCAGCGCCAAAATGTTGACTGTTTTCTTTTCCACTCAACCATTTCATTTTAATCGACAATGCAAGAATTTTGTATTCTAAATACCTCATGAAATGTTCACCAATTAGTCTGTAGAAACTACCTTGTACTCTCTAATAATAATTTGTATTTTATATTCTGGAAACAAATAATTTCAAATTTGGAATTCTTTTTATTCCTGTTCCAAGATTACTCCTTGAATTAATTGGAACCTTTACAGCAAACATTTCTTTGAAATCTCGATGGACCACCATTTCAATGCCCTTTTGTACATGTCCATGTATTATGAAGGGAAATGAATATTGCTTCTAACACGATTATGATGCCCGTGATTTCCAGGTTGGTGTCTCACTATGTTACGAAAGACTTGAAGAATGACTAATTAACAAACGACTGGTATCATTTGTAGTGCTGAATGATCAAGGATCTTATGAGTATTACTATTAACGTACTCCAGTCTTTCTTAAAGTTTTTCATAACCTAAAGAACGATTTGGTGAATCATCGCCCAGGACAGAATGTTGATGTCATGACAGTTGATTTATGTGAAAGTACAGTGTAGATCTAACTTTTCTTTATTTGTTCCACTGTTCCTATCCACAGGCCCCAGTTTACCAGCAGCAACCAGCCCCTCCTCAGACAGTAGTCGTTAATGGTGGCTTCGACGCTGGAGCAAGATTTAACTCAAATAATCCTCCAACAATTCCAGTAAGTCTGGCATTTTTTTCTATTTTCTGTATCTTTGTACATACATGTAAATATAAAAAAGTTTGTCCAAGATTGAATAGCATTGGCTTGTGGAATAATTTTTTGTTATTAAGCATTATATGCGAAGGCTACATGTAAGTGTACAGGAATGATTTTACTTTTCATTTTTGATTAGCAGTTTCAGATCATGTTGAGGAAGTATTTTCAATACTTTGCTGTACAGTTCTATTCTATGTGAAACATTTGCTAAACGAAACATACTTTCTATAGCAATCCTGCTAAAATGCATCGCAAAGTGCGATGCGATACCACAAAAATTATTCCCTGGTGTAGTGATTAATATTTTGTGTTTTACAAAATAAAGTCAGTTTCCATAGTACATGCATGTTTCATATAATATTCTTTGATGCAAATGTTTTGCTTGAAAGTTTGCCCAATTATGCTCATAAAGTAGCAACATACATGTACAGCATATAATTTGATTACTTATTAGGACTGCTGTTCATATTCTACATTATTTGATATGGGGTGAGAAAGAAGCATCTACTAAAAATGTAACAGGAGCAAAAATATTTGGTGAGCGAAATAAAACAAGTTTGAATAAAATGGGACAAGTAAAAAAAATTATTTTTAATGATTTGAAGAAAAAAATGGACTGATCATTGTGAATTTTCAGACAATTGAATGATGTGATGTTGCATTACTAACCATCATTTTGTTTATATTTATGGTGCAAAATTCATCATTTATACAGAAAGATACAAAGTTTCTATTACTATAAACATGCAAATCGTTCTACACTTCTAGTTGTTATAGTTTTGAGGAAATCATATTTTTGTGGAAAAAAGTAAAGTTTATTAACATTGGTATAACTATAAATATAATGAATATAGTCAACAATACCATTTTATCTAAGTATTTAAGTCTTCATAACAATAGTTAATTGATTTTTCTCAAACTTTTTTGTTCTGTTCATCGGATATTTCTACTCATGTTGCACAAATATTATTCTGGGATAGATACTTGTTTTAATGTTATATTATACAACATGTACCTCCTCAAATGAATTCTCCATTGTGTCCTTTTAGGCTTCATGTACACGAGCAAGGCCTGTACTAAAATGTGTTGATTGAATGCATAGATACATGTACACGCATGGATGCCAACCTTTCAGGAATATACATGAGGTCGAAACCAAATGTGAAAAAGGCAACAGCTGAACAAAATTTATGCTTACTGAGAGAGAACATGACAACATTTATAGTCATCCTACTGTAGTTCTATCAGCCAATCACTTGTGATTAAAGCCTTGAATTTACATGATAAATACACAGTACCTCATGCATATTCTGGAACACTTGGCATCTCTTCACATATATATATCACATTATATCTTATCATAGAATTCTAACTTATCCTTTATTTTTTTCTTATTTTTACAGCCTCCCCCGNACTTTTCAGGATGTGCAGTGATGCGAGAGACATTGTGCAACAACTGAAACCACCCATGCGTGAAATTGATTACAGCGTGTTTAAGGACATTTAGGACAGTTGTACTGAGGTATTTCCAGAAATAAAACACCTTGTATAAAATCTTTATGTACGTTTTAAAAAGTGTTCCTTAACTTTTTTTGAGTAGAGTCAACGTTACCATTATATCGAAGTATTTAAGTCTTCATTACTTTCTTATTTAGTTGATTGATTTTTCTCAAACTTTTTTGTTCTGTTTATCTGATCTTTCTACTCCTGTTGAACAAATATTATTCTGGGAAAGATACTTCTTTTAATGTTATATTATACAAAATGTACCTCCTCAAATGAATTCTTCATTCTGTCCTTTGAGGCTTCATTCTTCTCCTCTCAATTACTCTTTTCTATATCTCTTTTCTTTCTACTTTTGGGACTGCCCTCTTTTTAATGTACATATTACTACTCATTTCCAGTAATTTTATCGTAAAATTTGCATGTATGTAAGATTTTGATTTGATTATTTTATGTCATGCTTGTAAGCAAAATGTTATTAGTCCTCGGACTTTTATTTTGTACTTTGATGATTATGATTTTAATAAACCTGAATTTAATTGAATTGAATTGAATTGAATTGTACACGAGCAAGGCCTGTACTAAAATTTGTTGATTGAATGCATAGATACATTTACATGCATGGATGGCAACCTTTCAGGAATATGCATGAGGTCGAAACCAAATGTGAAAAAGGCAACAGCTGAACAAAATCTGTGCTTCGAAGAGAAAACATGTCAGCATTTATAGTCATCCTACTGTAGTTCTATCAGCCAATCACCTCATGCATATTCTGGAACACTTGGCATCTCTTCACATATCACATTATATCTTATCATAGAATTCTAACTTATCCTTTATTTGTTTTCTTATTTTTACAGCCTCCCCCACCAGGCTGCGCTCCCAACGCCGCTCAGATGGCAGCCACCTCAGGACAGAACGTCGTCATGGGTCAGAGACCATCAAACTGGGTCACGGGAGGCTCGGACGGAGGATATACTCTCTGGTAAAGGTCATGTGATCAGTGCTCATTAAAGTCACCTGACAGTTCAAGTTAAATCACCTGATTTTATATCTGGATGACAAGCTAAACAGCAGGTGGACATGTTAAACCATATGAACTTGTTTTGTAAATATTATTATTATACACATATGATAATGGATACGTTTATATTATCCTCGTCATCAAAAGGGTATTTTTATCACATGTAAACCATCATGTCTTATCAACCTTCTCACAATCTTCTTTATACGAAACATGAATATTTTGCTTATTGTAACAATATCAATTTTTGTGGCAAAAACTTAAATTTTGGATTTTTACACCTAGTGGATGAATGGTTATATTACAAATGCCTTTTAACCTACAAAAAAGAATGTATCATTGTATTACTTTCATGCATTTTTGTCTACATTTTGCTATGATTTATGGGGATGTGTAAAATAATATTGTGCTCTTGATTCTGTAAATATTATATGATATACATGTGTATAAAGGATTTTAACTAACTATTGCAAATGTTTTATTACCTTTGAAATCACTGTGTGATTGATAGAATATTGATTTGATACAAACCTGAAGATTGAGAGATGTTGCGTTTTGTTATGCAATGATTTGATATTCTGCATTTGTATGTTTTGGTTGTTTCTCCAGCAAATACTTTTTTTAAAATAAATTCCTTTAAAAAATAGGTGACAGTGTAGCAGAGATGCTAATTGTTTGGGATATCGAAAGAAATTAAAGTGTGAATAACCAAACACTTGAACCAGATATTTTCTCATCATACATGAAGAAAGCATTATGAGAATAACCACATGCATGCTTTCTGTCATGAAAAAATATTTCATTCAGCTGTTTGATGGTTGACATATTAATTTCTCACCTTATGTACAAAAGGCTGGCATCACTGTAGGCTATATATTGACATACATGTACGGGCAAAAATATTCTTTAGCCTCCTCTCAAACCAAAATTCTTCATTGGCATATATGTACATAATATATACTGTACCTCTTGTTACTTTCCTCCATTTATAATACATGTATCAGTCAATACAGGCGATAATTATGCTATCGGTACATGTACATTCATTAAAAAGCTTAGTTTCATCCATATTTTTAGCACAAAGTTAATGCATAGTCATAGGCCTAAATTGTATGTATGAGTGTCATGCACATCGTCCTGTGGGTTTCTTTGTCACAGAGTTACGTACATGTCTGTTTGTACTTTGGTCATTCTATTCTAATTCTGTGTAAACACTGCTGAATAGAGTGGAAGTGCGTTGATGCATAGAGATGTACCACAATCACTAAATGCTATTGGCGTGTTGATAGGGATTGAAGTGCTTCATGCAATGATTTGGCAAATTTGACAATTGTTTAGTTGCCCTCACATGACCAACCATCGGAAAAATTGGCTAATATGATTTTTTTTTTACTTTTCACATTAAAAAAAACGGTGAAATCATAGAATAACATGTGAAATGCATTCTGAAAACACATTTTCAGATGTTCTTTGAATTTTCATTCTATTCTATTTTATCCAAGTCTTCTTTTTTATTGTGAAAATTATTCCAAAAAAAGGAAGAAAATCCTTTACAGCAGGTATTTTTCAAGAAAGGCATTCGAGGGCAACCGAACAATTATTTCTCTTGGGCTTTGTCCATAAACCGCATGTACATAATATGTTAACATAAGGGTAGAGTAATTGTATTGAAATTGGATTACTTTTTGATCCCCCTGGAAGTTAAAGGTCAGTCATCTTAATATCTTAAATGGATATTTCAATTTTTGTTTTTTTGAATTTTTACAATTTCTGCATCCACATAAATGAAACATTTCCTATCATGAGTTTCTATTATTCCTTACCATTTTATCATAAAGTCATCACAATGTAGGACATAAACTAGCTAGACAACTCTTGATTTCTTCAGTGTTTTATGCTTAATGATAGTACTATATTTGACTTAGATATTCAAGAGTCTATTTCCCTCTGATAGATATATTGAAAATAGTTTGAAAATTATAAAAATTTGATAGCAAGGTGTGTGGATATTGTGCATTTATTTCACTTTATATGTTCTTGACTATATTTCAAAGTATGATTAAAAACTACTATTTTGTATACATGTATTACCTGTAGTCCTTTGTGTATTTTATTATTTCTTGTATTTACATTCCTGCGCATGTGTATATATTGCAAGGATGGTGTTTTAATCACTATTTATATCAAGTTGAAGTCTAAATACAGTTTTGGTATTAAAGATTATACGTTTTATTATACTTTTTATACTCTGAAGTACATGTACATGTATCCTTAGAATGCATGTATTCAATGACCATTACAGCTACATTGCACATGATCCTTTGCAATTCATTTTTAGATGTTTCTGTTAAATTTTATCTAAAACCTACTCATGATACTGTGATGATAAAAGCTGCAGTTCAGTCAATAAATGATAAAAGAGTACCTAAACTACATGTATATTTGGGATTAAAGTATTCACAGAGTTGACAAGTCTCCCTGATTGAGCAGGAGACTCCTAGAAAATCAGTTGATTTTTTTCCAGTGAGAAATGTCAGATTTCCGGCAATCTCCTTGATTCTCTCTGAGTTCATAGTAAAACCTCTGTGAAACGTTCATTTTCAGGTTGACAGCTCTGCATTCAGCATACATGTACATGTATATGTAAAAATTGATTGCAAGGCGCATGTAATGTTTATGTGAAGTGCAAGTATGTTCAATGTCAAAATTAATTGCCTGGTAAAAATGTGCAAAAATTTGTGAATTTATCAAATATGAGCAATGTACTACACTACACTTGATCATCATACATGTAACCCGCAGAACATGTAATTCCTTGAAAATATTCTTGTCAGCACAAGTCCCATTTTAGTATTACAGCATGGCATAATGATGATAAATTCCTATTAGCGGCTGTGGTGTGACAGACGGTTCATGACAGTTTGGCAGGTCCTCAAATCGGCAGGAAATTTAATTTCCACGAACCATGAACCCAAACAAACTTTTCACATGCTGCAGCTATTTCAAATAATATCAAAAGGAAATTGCAAAATTGTTGTGAAATATTCTGCGTTGGGGAGGGAGTCCAGTTCTAAAGGTTTTTAGACACTCCAACTTGCAATTGATCTCATCTTTTTAGCAACACCTCCTCTCCCACATGTTTCCACATGTTTCAGCTATTTCAAATAATAACAAAAGAAAACTGCAAAATTGTTGTGAAATCTTTGGCATTGGGAATCCATATAGAAAAGTTTTTAGAAACTGCAAATTGCAATTGATTGCATCATTTTAGCAACACCACCCTCGTGAACTGTTAACCCAAACAAACTTTTCACTTGTTGCATCTGTTTTAAATAATTACAAAAGGAAATTGCAAACTCTTGTGAAATATTCTGCATTAGGAAAGCAATCCATTTCTAAAGGTCTTTAGATCGAAACTGCAGCCTGCAATTGATCGCATGTTTTTAGTAACCCCCCCCCCCCCCACGAACCATGAACCCAGTCAAACTTTCCACATGTTGCAGCTATTTCAAATAATAAGAAAAGGAAACTGCAAAGTTGTTGTAAAATCTTTTCCATTGGGAAAGGAATCAATTACGAAAGGTATTTAGAAACTGCAACTTGCAATTGAAAGCATCTTTTTAGCAGCACCCCCAAAAAAATCATGTTGAAATGACTAAGAATAGTGTCTGATATATCATACTTGACGCATAATACTTGACATGTAATACAGTTAATTTTCAGAAGTCGAATCAATAGTCAAAATACTTTCTTTTAACTTATCATTCAACAGCTGTATTATGAACTTTGTGTTAATTGAATTTTTCTAATTCAAACAGATAATTTATCCCACGAGATTCAACTTAGGCAGTTTCCTGTAAATACACTAATACAGTCAAACCTTGTTATAAAGAGCACTGATATAACAAGCTCTTCTTATAATAAGGTAATTTTTCTGTTCCCATCTCTTTGTATTTTATTGTAATTTGGCCCTGATATAACAAGGTTTCAATATAAAGAGGTAATTTCTCTGGTCCCAGCGACCTTGTAATAATGAGGTTAGACTGTATGTTGATTTTCCACATTCCCACCATGCCTCACTGAACAAGTACACTTTGCATTTGGTTCTTTTAATCTATCAAAACAAAACCTTCACNCCATGAATCCACATGTTGCAGCTATTTCAAACAATAACAATAGGAAATTGGTAAGTTCTTGTGAAATCTTCTGCATTGGGAAAGGAATTCATTTATAAAGGTTTTTAGAAATGTCAACTTGCAATTGATCTCATCCTTTTTAGTAACCACCCCTGCCCCCACGAACCATGAATCCAGTCAAACGTTTCACATGTTGCGGCTATTTCAAATAATAAAAAAAATGAAATTGCAAAGTCCTTGTAAAGTGTTCTGCATTGGGAAAGGAATCCATTTATAAAGGTTTTTAGAAATTTCAACTTGCAATTGATCTCATCTTTTTAGTAACCACCCCCTGCCCCCACGAACCATGAACCCAATCAAACTTTCCACATGTTTTAATAGAGCTATTTCAAATGATAACAAAAGGAAATTGGAAAATTCTTGTGAAATCTTTGGCATTGCAAAAGAAATCCATTTCTAAAGGTAGTTAGAAACTGCAACTTGCAATTGATTGCATATTTTTAGCAACACCACCCTCAGAACTGTTAACCCAAACAAACTTTCCACATGTTGGAGCTATTTCAAAAGGTAACAAAAGGAAACTGCGAAATTCTTGTGAAATCTTTGGCATTGGGAATCCATTTCTAAAGGTATTTAGAAACTGCAACTTACAATTGATCACATCTTTTTAGCAACACCCCCATAGTCATGTTGAAATGACTAGAAAGTGTCTGATATATTATACTCAATAGAAGATGTAAGCTGAAATATATTATACTCGACACATAATACTTGACACGTAATAGTTAATTTTCTGACTAAGTCGAACATCTATTAAAGTGAATCAAAAGTCAAAATACTTTCTTTGAACTAATCGTACAACAGTTGTGTTATTAACGTTGTGTAAGTTGAATTGATCCAATTCAAACTGATAATTGATCCCATGAGATTCAACTTAGGCAGTTTCCTGTAAATATACTAATACAGTCAAACCCCGTTATAAAGAGCACTGATATAACAAGCTCTCGTTATAATAAGGTAATTTTTCTGGTCCCATCTCTTTGTATTTTATTGTAATCTGGCCCTGATATAACAGGGTTTCAATATAAAGAGGTAATTTCTCTGGTCCCAACGACCTCGTTTTAACGAGGTTAGACTGTGTATGAATTTCGATTTTCCACATTTCCACCATGCCTCACTGAACAAGTACACTTTGCATTTGGTTCATTTAATCTATCAAAACAAAACCTTCAGGTGTGTCAACATAGGACGAAAACTGTGGATTCAAGTGTTTCATACTATTCTTGCATCAGTGATTTTTCATTATTTTTGTATTTCTATTTGAAGAGATAAAATATACATGTAAATCAGTTTTAACTCACACTTTTTTTTTTTGGGGGGGGGGCTGTACACAAAGAAGCTGAAACATAGCGATCTCCCATCAACCCAAGAGGTGGTGATGCTAAAAAGTAACAACTCTTTATATTACATAATATGGGCCCGTAACATAAAGGTTTGCGCTTAATCACCATTGATATCAATCGTTATCAGATTAGCAATTAACCGCAAACCTTTAATGCTACGGGGCCCTGTATAGATGCTCATTCGAGACTGGTCAAGAAGTTCTCATGTGATCCTCCAGACAAGGACGAGGATTGTTATTTTTTCAGGTATATAATCCCATTGATATTAAATGTACACACACATCATTTTCTTAGCAAACTGGTTGTACGTCTTGTGTGACATCACAATTGATTTAGATAGGTACGCACAACTTGAATTTTCAACTTTGATACATGACCAGCTGTCATCAAAGGGATTTATTTTCACTTTGATCTATAGGCCATCATAATTTATTAAAAAGATATTGACTTTTTTATTGAATGAAAATCTATAACACTTGTTTCCATTTCGAAATACTCTGAGAAAATATAATATTTCTAAAAAAATGTATAACACCACGTGTTAAATTCAATCTCAGATCACTCAATATCTATATAATATTTGACTCAGAGACAGAGAGAAATAAAACTTAAAAGAATCACTTTGTTGTAAATGTTAATGATTTTATTCTACAAAAGAATAAATAAATACAAGTTTAAATACATCAGTGAGTAATAAAACTGTTGAGTTCTGAATACATAAAGATTACAAATTGAATAACACAAACGGAATGGAATTGTCAATTCATCTTTGCATTAATCAGCAAAAATTTATAACAGGCGAAGAACCACCCAAAGAAACCTATCCAAACAACATTTTACTTTTTTCATAGCTTTACATTCTAACTGAATAGCACTGATATATATCTTACTGTATCAAATCATATACGTCTGGAAGTTACATTGAAGAATAAAAAAATTGATTCTAATGAATTGGCATCTCAAGATAGACCTTATTAAGACTTGGACGCTTTACACTGTTGTTAACTAACAAAAGACTGGGAAATAGAATCTTGTCGTATGAAAGTATAGAAAAGGATGAAAATAACTTAATTCTATATTCGTGTATGTTTGCTTGAAGAAATATATACATTTTAAATAGTTGGCCCTGGTTAAAGATGATGATGATGATGATGATGATGATGATGTTAGTGATGATAGTGATGATGATTTTGATGATGATGATGATGATGATGATGATGATGACAATGATGATGACAGTGATAAAAAGGACAATGATGATTATGATGATGATGATGATGATGATGATGATGATGATGTTAGTGATGATAGTGATGATTTTGATGATGATGATGATGATTGGCGTGTTCAACGTAGAATACGCCAGAATACGTGCAAAAATCTTCTCCTAATTTCGTACACAGTTATATTCATGCATGTAAAGCAACTTGTGATTACATCAGCTCGTTTCACATCACTTTCTGCATCCAGGCTGACAATTACAAATCTATACCCTTAAACGTTACAAAGTTATCACAATGTACATTTTGATTATGTATTCTGCATAATCAAATTAACAGTACTGTAATTTTCTATATCTTAACAAATGCTATCAAGTTGTTCTTTGAAATCTAATCTGGTATGCAGTTTGAGCTGTATTGAACACATACATATAGTACAAATATTGTATTTGGCAAGATAGAACATTGAATAAATACCATGGATACCATATTCACATTATTTTTAAAATAAAATGTTGTATACTGACGAATAAAAAAAGCACCATGCATCTTGAATTACTATTGATACAATAATGGCAGTTCTAAGTGAGATAGTACCTAAATCCTTCTAGTGAATTGTTATCGAACAACATAATTTCAACTTTACTGCTTATCAAAAAAATTGGAGTTGTCAATAATGCAAAAAAAAAGAAGTAGTACTGATTACTGTCTGAGTGAGTTAGCAAATGATCAATTTCCCAAACAATTGCACCACATCAATTGAAATTTATGCAGTACCTGCTGCTATTACACCAATTGAGCCTGCCACTTCCATAGGCTCTCAGTGGTCTAGTGGTAAGACACCTGTCTAGTCATCAGGAGATCGTGGGTTTGATTCCTACCCAAGAATGTCTGAGAATTTTTTGTCACAGCATCTTGGAAACGCACTGTCAATCAGTGTTTATCTATGTTGGGATAAGGTAATAATATTTCAATTGCAACATAATTATTGATGATTGTGCACTTTGGTTCTTAGCCTATCCTTCTATCCCATAATTTAAAGGCAAGGCGACATGACGTTCAGAGGGTGTGGCCTGGCCGCTGCCATTTTGATTTCGAAGATTGGCATACAGAAAAATTGCGGCAATTCTAATATGGAATGGCGAGCGAGCAAG
The DNA here is from genome assembly GCA_036244855.1 of Temnopleurus reevesii. NCBI lineage: Eukaryota > Metazoa > Echinodermata > Echinoidea > Temnopleuroida > Temnopleuridae > Temnopleurus > Temnopleurus reevesii. The sequence continues at coordinate 12,762 of BQKZ01000875.1, forward strand.
TTATATTTCGCTAGCTAGCAGCTCGGCAATCGCATGCTTATGCGTTTCGCACATTTTGAGAAAAATTGAAGCTAAAGAGGGGAGGGATCAAAGTTACACGCGACAACAACACGGATCGGATATTCGTACAAAGTGTTCCGAGTGTCTGAGCTTGGCAAGGTGCGTAAGTAAGGAAATTTTCAAATATCGTTGTTGCCAATACGCAACACGCCGTCCGTTCGCGCTCGTAACTGGAAGTCATGTCGATCATGACGGACTGACTTTAATGAATACACATTTAACTCTGTTGAAGTAATATTTCAATAATCTATGCAATGCACACGTTACAGTGGAAAATCAGTACAACAAGCTTCTTGGCATAATCGTGAATACCTTCGATTTGAAAGAAGTTCATTGTGGTGAAGAATGATTGAAGAGAGTTGATCAGTCGTCTCACAATGTGAAAACATAGAACCTCGGTGAAATGGCATTGCGGCTGCTGTATGCTGCTAGCCTTCATCAGACTAAAATGACATAGACCACGCTGCACGGTCCAAGAATACCTTGTTATAGCAGTAATCTTTTTATAACAGGTTAATAAAACAATAAATTATATAGCTATGGGAACATAACTTTACCTCTTCATGTCAGGAATTTCCACATATACTGCAATTGCTTCTTGAAAGTTGAATTTCTCTGAATCAATCATATTTTTTTCAGTCCAAATAAATTTGAATAAAAAGCGGGGTTACTGTGTCCAGTATGAAATACAAGGTTTATACAGACAACATTTAAACATAAATTACAAAGTGACGATTCAGTAGTTCTTGCTTTATCCAATCATGAATAATTATTATTTAATTATTAATTAAATAATCAGGAATTAATCAGTAATTTGATTATTGCACAGTATTGTGATGATGATGATGATTATTGACCAGAAAAGCAAGATATATGTTGAAGGACTGTCCACAAACATGTTATCTTGTCTTAGCACCAGTTTACATGCTCTTTCTATCTCCATCTCTCACCAGCAAAGTAGAGATGCCAGCTTTCTGATACATTTGAAACTCATTTCTAACAAGGTCCCTGGGTCCAGGGAAGTTACCTTTTGACATTGATACCTTATTACATCAATTTAAAATATATGATAACATACAAAGATTTTGAACTCGAAAAATTACCTTGTTATCAGCGATCTTTATAAGGAGGTTGGACTGCATTGTGGGAGGAAAGAATTTGAAAATGTGAGTCACACAACAGCTGAGCCAAAATATATCCTTGGGATAGTGAGCAAATGGAAGCCTGGAAGCAACACAATTCAGCACGACTCTTTATAAGGAGGCAGGTAACTGTTAACTTATCAAAGAGTCGTGTTCAATCGTGTTGCTTCCGGGGTCCTATGTGACTGGGGCTTAATCACGCTTTCTCTCATGAGAAAATATTTTATTCCGCAGTTTGCTGATTAACATTTGATATCTCCTCATGCACATTTCTCAACTGTTGGCAACGAGGGGAAGCCATGGTCATATGATGAATGTTTGCCCAGACATCAGTTCATCTTGTCGAAGTACTAGACTTGAAGTAAGATCGCATGCTTTTTCTACTCTCTCGGCCTCCACTGGTAAATCCTAGGTGAAAAGGAAATAAATGTAAAAGATATATCAATTAATATTACAAGTCATCTAAAATCTTTTATAGATTGCACAGTAAAAATGTACTCAGAACAAGATTAGAACAGAGAACAGAGAATTTTCCTATAGAAGAAGACATTGATAAGAGTTAACCTGTCTTTGCTCACTCAATAGTAAATGAAGTACAGAAACACTGTATTTCCAGTATCTAGTGTACAATATATCTGGATTACGATTTTACCATTTGTTTAATCACATTTCATTCTTAATATCAACTAACTTTTTGATAACTCATCACACAATATATATATATATACAACTGCAATAGAGATCACAATATCCTGGGAAAATTTTGATGATTTTTCAAATACAACTTCCCTAATTCTGAAATATATAATTTCCAAGGGGTAAAATTTAGAACAGTTTCCATTACTTCTTATTGATTTATACAGTAATTACTCATGTTTTTCATCCAAACAGTTGAGAAAATTCTTGACTCACCATGAGCAGAAATGAGAAAGGCATTTGCACAAAGTAAACTACTTCATTCAAGCATAAACAATAGCTAGATTCACACAAAAGAAAATACACTCCCTCTTATTCTGCTGAAATATGTCAATCAGGCATCGCACAATCAATGAGAAGTTTTCTATTGTGTATATCAAGCTTTTGTGAATGCCTAAATGAAGTTGCATACTTTTTCCGATACCTTTGTCATGTTTGCCCATAGTGATTATAAACAAAAGATAGAACCTGTACCTTTACTTCCAAGATGACACAATAGACACATATATGTCTACACCTCTCCTCTGCTGGAAACTCTCTAATTCTGTTCATCAGATCCTCTCGGCTACTCCTATCCTCCGATGGCATGGTGAGGAGTAAAACAAGAGAGCCTTTACAAGGGTGCAGCTGTTGCTTGAAGCTCCCAATGGTTGATGTTAAATCTGATATACAATGCCTGATTGGCGGGGCATCCTTAAGCAAGATAAAGAGAGCGATTTATGATAAGAATAAAAGATTAACTATCCCACTCCTATCCTCCGATGGCATTGTGAGGAGAAGAACAAGAGAGCCTTTACAAGGGTGAAGCTGTTCTTTGAAGCTCCCAATGGTTGATGTTAAATCTGATATACAATGCGCAATTGATGGAACATCCTGTAACAAGATAATAAACAAGGTGATTTATGATTATAACCACATATTTACTATCCAAAAAAAGGGTTTCTTTTTAATTAGTCATCACATCTCTACTTGAAATTACATTTAGTAATAAGCAAAGTCCTCACTATTCAATAGACTACTTTTGCAATTTATTCAAATTCTATGCATGCTTCTTTATCATATGCACAAAACAAAGTAATTTTTGATCTGATACAAAATGATACTATTTCAACAATAGGAAGGTGGATAGCATGTAGTGCTTCTGGCTAGGTTGGTTAAGCTACAATTTTTGTCCAACCTATCAACGTTCATGCAAAGAAGTAGCATTCTTACTATCATACTTTCATCCTTTTTTTTTTGACAGCCGAATACATAGTTCTTCTTGCAGCAAACATGAATAAATTTGAATACACTAAGTAAATGGTCTATTGCAGAGCTTTATTTGATTGGCACAGGAAGTTGGAGAAGTCCAATTAATCTAGAATAAACAAACAGGAATGCCATCTAATTATGAAATAAAGCTTTTTGACTATAGATGTGAGAGCACTTTCCACAAAGATGTCAATTGTTTAGTGCAGCTGCTCATAATAAAATCTGTGAATCGCAAGAAGAAAAACGAGAACTATCATTCATTAATGTACATCAAGCATGTTGCCTGAAATTGTTTAGTCCATTAAGTTTCAACAATTGTTTTTTTTATTCTGAAAGACACTTACTTTCACAATGATAATTGCATTTGCATCAGATGGAATGGTTGAATGAGATGAACCCTTTGACGAGATACTCAATCGTTTCTTCTGAATACTCTCTGTCAGTACACAAACAATGTCAGCACTCATTTGATCTGAGAGTACAGCTACTCTTGCAAGTCTCTCTGAAATGAAATGGTGAAGTACAAAAGTGCACTAGAATATGTTACAAAGCAATAATCATAGTAAATTAATCTGTATTCTAGAAGTGGGACATCTTTTCATTTTCAACTTGGTAAAGATTTAATTGCGATTCATACCTTTGTTCCTGAAAATATTAATCCGAAATATGATATGATAATAAATGTTGTCATTTTAAAAATAAAACAACAAGATTATAAAGGTGATTAAGACCAATGGCATCTAATAATAATCATGAGTTCTTTTATAGTACTATTCATGACTGCTGGCCCTCTCAATATGCTTAGTGTGTGAATTATTCATAAAAACCTTTTATTACTTTACCTCTGGCAAACTGTTCAGCAGCACAGATATCTCTCCTATAGGTTACCTATAAGAATAAGATCGTCAGAGAAAGAAAGTGTTAAACTAATGTCCGAGAGTTTAAGCATTAGCTACAGAAAATAAGCACCAAAATATTTTTTTTTCAATTTCATGTGAGTGGACGGAATTGATAACAATTTTCATTTTGAAAAGACACATGGCATAAATGGTGTGATATACATGTATGTGTCATGTGTCTTTTTATTGCAAAATGAATTTTAATAGTCAATTATGCAATTGAGAAGTTCTAACTGGTATACATCTGATTTTATTTAACTAATCCTTGCACTAAAAACTCAAATTTCTTCAGGTCCCCTTCAGAGTCCTTCCATATCCTGACAGTGGGCTATATGCATATCAAGATCTCTTTCTGAAACCTTCTTACATCCCACTACCCCCTCAGGACTCTTTCTCCTCAATCATTCCTTCTCCATCTTTTTCCAATCATCCCTTTTTTCATTCCTCTTATCTATACAGTGCATCAACACCCTACCCCTCCTCCATCTCATACAAATCTATCTAAATTTGTTTACCTTCCAAACTTCATCTTCCGTCTCTAGGAGCTTGGCCCTCACACCTGCATACTCTAACGCAAGATGTAGAACCTCTGTGCCATGATCAAGATCATGCTGTGAAATCTGATAAAAATGATAAAACAATTAAAATATATAAAGAACTAATAACATTCACATTTCATCATCTCAAATTTATTTTATAACACTGACTTCTTATCTATCTATTTTATAAGCTCCAAATTAAAAAAAAAAGTTTTTCGAAAATACTTGAAATCCACTGCATAGAGCTCCACCATTCAAATGTTAGCATCTCTTATTTTACTTTGAACCAAGTGATGGAATCAAAATTAGCTAAAAAAAAATGGAATCAAAATACAAAGGAATTACAATAAGTAGTAATTTAATCATTTGGTATTTGCCATTTCCTTAATCTAAACTTGTAATAAATCATTTTCTTCTCTTTTCTATTCTCCTTCTTGGGAGCTTTACTTTCACATGTTAATTTTTCAATTTTATTGAAAAGAAAAAAGAAAAAAAGTGTGCCATTGTCAGATGATCAGTTGGTTGAGGATAACCGAACGATAATTTTTTTTGCCCAAGGCAGTAAGCAATCATGAAATCATAGTAAATGATCACCTTGTCATAAGCTGTGACTATGGTTCGATATGAGAAGGCCTGAGGTGTATGACTGTTGCAGTGTTTAGCTCGAACCAAGGAGTAATCCAGAATCCCATCTGGTCTCGTCGCAAGGGTTGTTGAGACTAATGGACAGACCACTCCAGCTGCCTGAATAAATCAAAAGAAATAAATCAAAACATATTGTTTGTTATTTTAGTCATCTGATGCCTTTCTCCAGTCTCTTATGATTATTTCATTACAAATAATATGTATAATCTTAAATAAAAACTTATTAAATTTGACAATAAATAATATAATCAATTGAATCAATTACAGCTAACACAAGTGAAAGATTCTTCTTCACAAGAAAGATTCCTTTTTGTAAGAATCCCATTAAAAAATGTTTCTAATATTTATATTTTAAAGATTAAACCTCATTTTACTATTTTGTGTAAGATAAATTTCAAATCTTTGAAACTTCATGTTGATCTGATGAAGCAGGGAATAGTAAGTAACAATAACAAACATTTATATGTAAGCCCAGAAGAGAAAGCCACCATTTACCTCTTTCTGTGTATATCATGAGAAAACAGGTAAATGGTAGTTTTATCTTTGATGCTTAAATAAGCAGATAGAAAAATGGAGTATGACAAACCCCTTGCTGATGAGCAGCTTGGGAAACTCTCTGCAGTGTTTCCTCCGCTACAAAGGGCCTCACAGCATCATGGACAATGACAATGACATCGCTCGGATCATATTCTGAAGTCTTGACGCTCTCTTGGACGCATTGCACACAGATCCTGATGGACTGGTGACGAGTCTGTCCTCCGATGACAAGACGCACATTCTGTAGGCGATGGAGGTTGATCAGGTCTTGGAGATATGGCAACCAATCTTCTGACACAGCTACCACCGTTTCAGCAATCCATGACCTTTGAAAGAGGCATGAGAAAAGTTGTGAGAAGATAACCAATTTTGAATGATCAATGATAAAATATATGCAATTCCTCTTATGTCAGGGATATGCCCTACCCACCTCTCAAGAATATGGCTTTGAGTTTGAGAAGGACCCATACGTTTTCTATTAGTATTACTCTTTATGCATAGGCCTACCAGTACCTTATTTAAATTTTCTCTTTATTTCTATGTTAATTTTGTTATCGTAATGCAGTTCTTTCTGGCTTAACGTTAAATCATGTGAAACTCATTTTCATACAGTCAAATAAAAGAACATCTACTACCACCAATGACAAAGAGTGTCGCCAAAATTTGAATTTTATTTTTAGGTCTTTTCT
>BQKZ01000875.1:24585-106134 GCA_036244855.1 Temnopleurus reevesii
ACATTCTTTTGTCAGGGAATTGAAGTAGACAGCGATGTCTCGTCCGAAGCATTATGAACCAGGAGACAAGGTCTTTGCCAAGATGAAAGGATGGCCCTTTTGGCCAGCAAGGGTAAGAACAAGACTAAGGGGATGTTGTTCAAAATCAACTCCAAATCAATTGCAACTTCACAAATTATAACGCGCATGTTTCATTCGCGCACGGTATGTGCATTTAACAAGATGCGCATGAAACAATTGCGATAAATTGCAACTTTTGAACAACACCCCCTAGGAAGTACATTTTTGTATATTTTATGGACAATACACATCAGTGCGAAAGCACTGCATGAAGTTGAGAAGCTCTAGCAAACTTTCTGCCATTGCTTTTTCCTTTGTTATACAATTCTATGGCAGAATTGCGATTTGCAAAAGTTTTTTTAATGGCAAATTAATGCATTATGTTACGGTTAACAGTTCGAAATTGAATAATAGTGTGTGATTAGTGGAATAAAATAATGAGCACTTTAAAAAAGTTATTTTTCCTATATTAGTAAATCTGTGGCCTTTCAATTGTTATTCTGCAGTACCAGCTGGGTTCAAACTTCGAAGTGAAAAATATATTTTTTAAATAGATATTTTCTTTCTATACAGTTGGCGCTAAAGCATGTTTAGCAGTAGCACCATTGTATGAAGTGACTATGTTTAAAATTGTTTGGTTATTGATGATGGCACTTGCTTGTATGAAAATTATTGTTTGAGAAATATGTAATTCTAATGTGAATTTGTTATATTGTAAATCAGGTCGATGACGTTCCAGAAGGAGGAGTGAAACCACCCCCGAACAAGTATCCAATCTTCTTCTTTGGCACACACGAGAGGTAAGAATGATATGATATTGTGCTGTACTGCTGTATACAATACTCTTGATCTGTCTTGAATCTGTCTTGTCCCCATGAATTGCTTATGATCATACATGCAGCAATTGATACCGAAGTACAATCATAAAAATAATCCAAGTCCACTGGAGGCCGAGGCCATGAGTTACTACTCTGCTCGTCATGTTACCAAATTCCAATTTCATACCAGGGCTTAAATTAATCAAAGGCCATGTAGGCCATGGCCTTGGATGCCCTATACTCTGGCCTTGATGCCCTCCACAAAAAGGCTCATTTGCCTTGGAGATTTAGGTGCCCTTTTTTTCTTTTCCCCATTCATGCTGTAGTATAAAAATGTGCCCTAAATAAAAATGGCCTTGCCCTAAAATCAACGAAATTTAAGGCTTGTCATACAATTTATAATGTAATGCTTCTAGTAATTGGCCTAAATAAATGGCTTTGATACTCTAGTGAGGTGTTGCTCAAAAGTTGCAATTGATCGTAAGTTGCAGCTGATCGGAACGCGCCAATCAAAATCATTGTTTCATGGGTGTCTTCTTAAATGCGCATACAGTGCTTGAATGAAAATGCGTGTTACAATGTGCAAAGTTGCAGTTGATTTGCAATTGATTTTGAACAATACCCCCTAGGTTGTGTTTCATAGGGCTATTTGTGGATCTACCAACAAGTCAACCAACAACTGGTGACCCTTCAAAGGTGCAATTCAACACCAGGGGTTTTCATTGAGTGCAGGAAACTTTCTAGAGCCTTGGATACCTCTGTGAAAAAGTTTTATGACACATTACACAGGAGTACTATTTAAAGGCCTGGAATTAAATACGAATGCTTGCTTTTCCTATATTTCCCTATATACTTTTTTTTAAATAAAGCATCTGATTTTGAAAATTCATTATTTTCCAGTAATGTAATCAGATTGTTTTATTTTACTACAACGCAACTTTTAGGATATTGCTCATTTGTTTTCTTTCAGCGCATTCATGGGATACAAAGACCTTTATCCATACAAGGAATTCAAAGAGAAGTTTGGCAAACCCCACAAACGCTATGAAGCTTTTAACATTGGTTTATGGGAGATTGAAAACAATCCAATGGTCAAGTATTTGGGAGCAGTAAGTATTACTTAACTATTTCTACATATTGCACACTTTTACTTTTAAGAGAGATTGTAGAAACATATTAAATTACATCACAATGGGTCAGCATAGACCCAACTGCTCTAATATTTTCAATTTCTCCCATAGGATAGATTTCAGTTTGGAGGTTCAAAATCCTCTGTCTATTTGAGATTGTGTTTACAATTACAAGTTAATACAGGATGGTTTTGAAGAAAATGTTAGAAATGCCTTATTATGATGATTATTATACAAATTGACTTGCTATTTTTTTCTTCCAAACTGAAAATGCAAAACACGCTTCAAAATGTCTTGACTACACCATGCAAGTGTCAACTGTTTGTATTTGAGTTAATGTTCATTGAATGAAATTAAGAATTGTTTGGGAATGTCAAATAATCTGTGAAAAGAGATTTATGATTTTATGCACATGATGAAATCATGAAATCAACAAATGCCTGNATTTTGCTACCATGAATTTGCTGATATTTTCACTCACAAGAATGCCCATACTTTTGTGCAAATATCCTTCAAATGTGACCTGCTAAAGTATCATCAGTGTGCGAAGGAAAATGTGTGTTTCAATTCACAAGTGGTTTGCAGATGATTGGGGCCAATTGTTATTATATAGCAGCACATTCTATATGGGCCCTATTGGACATGTATTCAACTAGTAGTAAATCTGAAAAATTACTCTGATAAGCGGTTAACAATTTTTCGCCTCTATATTTTGATAGATTTCCAAATGGTATATTTATTTGGCACATTGTAAATCTGCAAATGTAAAGAGAAAAGGCGAGTTTATAGTGGTAGAGAACATACAAGATTTGCTAAGGGAAATGCGAATTGGTAAATGCAGCTACATGTTCCTCACTTTTGGTGCTAATATATGATTTATTAAATAGATATCAATGTTATGTGATTACAGCTATCAAATATTATTGTTGCATATAATAATTCCTCTTTTACTCTTCCTCAATAGGAGTTTGTTCCAAAGAATAAGAAAGGGAAGAAGTCTGAAGGTAAAGCAGCAAAAGGTCGCAGGAAATCCAAAGTACAGTCAGACACTGAGGAGTCTGATAACTCTTCGGCGAAGTCAGATAAAGACTCTGGTGAGGGGGAGGAGGAGGAAGATGAAGAGGAAAAGCCCAAGAAGAGCAAAAAGAAGACACCTGCAAAGAAACAGACACCAAAAGGTATGTGTGGATTTTAGTTGTTGGTTTTTTTTTTAGTTACAGTGATGAATCTAAATGCATATTGCTCATTTTCTGACATTTTATTTCTACACTGAATAATTAATTGTAAAAATGGAGAAGTAGATGAATAATGATGATGTTGATCCACTTAGCATTTGTCATATCTGGGACATCATTATATGGGGGAAATGTTCATGTATTGTTATAATTATTATTGTGTAATAGGAAAGACATTATTTTTTAACATCATAGTGTTATTCAATACTCTAACATTTTTTCTCTTTCTTCCTTCTTGCAAATGATTATTCAGAGATACATGATTGTGTTAGTTAAATATTATCTGAAGTTTTGATTACACATTTATAATATATCTAAATTATAAGAATGAGATAACATTTGTGCAAATATTTTTTAAATAAAAATGTAACTATACTGGAAGTTTTTGTTAGTAAACATCATTGCACAGACCCAAATTAACATAAATTTGAAGAATATTTGTCATCTGATACTACCATTCATTTATTTATGGTTTATCTTCATATTGATACAGAAAAGAAGCCAAAAGCAACTCCCAAATCAAGCGCCAAAAAGAAAGCACCCTCCAAGCCAATCTTAGATTCAGCAAGTGACACATTATCAAGGTATGTACTTGATTTATACAACTTGAATACAATCTTTTTGATTGTTATTCACCAAGGGTTCTTTTCCATTCTTCTATATATGTTTCTTCATGAATTTTTAATCTGTTTCCTCTATCAAATCTCTATCAAATTTTAACTTTGTTTTTACTCTTTATCACTTTCTTCCTTTTCCCCTTCGTCCCCTTATATCATTTCCCATTTGGGCCGAATACATAGCATTCAATAGTTGAGGGGTTACTTGCTTTCTGGTATTGTATTTGTTGTAATTGTTACGATGAAATTGTATACAAAATGAATGGTGCCTTCACATCAGTATGACATATTAGTACCTGAATCGGTTGTTACATCTCAACTGATTTTGTGATAAAGATTACTTAATTGTCATGCATGGTTAAAATATCATTCCATCTTCTATGATTATAAAACTTCATGATTATTTTTTCATTTGATTGAGTTATTTAGATCAAGTAAATGAGAACTGATATCCTCAGGTCCTAGATATTTTGACATGACTTCTAATGACTTGTTCTGTTTTATTTCATGGCAGTGATAGTGACTCCGATTTCCACTCATCTTGGAAGAAGAAAGACGAAGAGAAGAAGAGAAAGATTGAAGAACTAAAGAAAAAGCAGGAACAAGAACAGTTGAAACAAATGAGGGAGAGGGAGCGTGAAGACGAAAAGAAGGAAAAACTAGAGAAAGCCAAGAAGAAGGAGGAGAAAAAGAAGAGAAAATCATCAGAGACTGAGGAAAAGGTGAAGGCAGAAACAGAAGCTGTGACGGAAGAGAAGGTGAAAGAGGAGCCACCGTCAAGCGAAGATGAAATCAAGAAGGAAGAAACTCCTAAGCCGAAAGAAAAGAAGAAAACTGCGAAGGCAAAGCAGGTCGTTGAATCTGAAGAAGATGAGGAAGCTGAAAAGAATGATCAACAGAATGAAGCGGATGAGGACAAGGAAGAAGAGTCAAAAGCAGACAGGATGAAGAGAAAAGAAGAGAAAGAAAAGGAAAAAGAGCGTAAGCGTTTGGAAAAAGAAAAGAAGAAACAGGAGGAGAAAGAGAAGAAAAAGGAAGAAAAGCTGAAAAAGAAGCAAGACGNAGGTGATGTAAAAACTGATGTAGAAATGTGTGGACTTTTTTGTGGAAATAGAATTGTTGATTGATATCAATAATAATAATAATAATACATGGATCTTATGACACGATCTTTACATCCTAATTAGATGGTCAAGGCGCTCAGATCAAATTAAGAGCTCTGGTGGAGGGCAACCACCTGGTGTACGCAGCCACAAACAAAATTGTAAAATGTTAAGATGATGATGCCTTCTTTCTTACACTTACAGCACACTGGTTCCTCTACTGATGAAGACACAACAGATGGAGCGGTCAAGACTGAGGAGGAGATGGAGCCAGAGCTAGATGAGGAGGAAGACGATGAAGAGGAGGCAGGCTTGGTCATTGATGATGGAGGAAAGAAACCTAAGGCAAAGGTAAGTTTGATGGAGAGTTTGATGCTTTTATAGATTCAATTATGCCTTCCACATCTGTATGTAATATCTCTATGATCACATCCAGCTATGTTTCTTTATTTTTGGGTGTAAATTCCACTTGAATATGGTTTGTGAGAGGTCCAAAATTAGGATTTTTTTTGTTTATTGAGGTTCATTATTTCCAAATTGATGGATTTGAAAATAGATTGTGCAATTCTACCATTTATTTTTGTGACATAACCAGAATTCCTTACCCCCGTTTAAAGAAAAATCATACATTTGTGCGATTTTTATCTTTCAGGATAAGAAGAAACCCCAGCCAAGAAAAAGAAAAGCCAGTGGGGAAACTGACAAGGTAGGTGATGAATTTGAGATGTATGCTATTTTATGGACCCAACTTTATTATTTTGATGATAGTGAGTTTGGTAACTCCAGACCAGACTACCTTTAAACACATACAAAATTATTCAAAATGATATTTTATAGTATATCAGTTATGATGAAGAGTATTAATTATGGCTCTGTAGCAGATTTTAATGGTTTTCTGTACTGCAGCCTGCATTAGTTTTGTGTAAAAGCAAGATACATTGTCACCATGAACAAGTGATTTTGAATAGACACGTTTACTTATCGACGCAAATTTTTTGCATTCTTCATACACTACAGTTATTCTTCACGACCCAAAAGCTTGCCTGAAGCTTGCTCCACATAGCAACTCATAATGTATGCAAACTTGATTCCAAGTATTGTAATTCAATTGCTGTTAACTGGTTTAAGGAATACCACGTAACTACGTTTTTTGGCAAGAAACGTGCATAAATGTGGATCTATTTGTAAACTGGCCGATTGATTGTTCTGATGAAGCATTTGCAATTTGTCTCTCTGTCTTTTCAGGCAAAGTCCAAGAAGTCTCGCCGAACGTCAGGTAGTGTGAAAGCCGAACCAGAATATGATGAGGATACTGGAGATACTGACTATGATGCAACTCCGTCAGAGAGTGGAAGCAGTGGAGATGTAAGTCATTCTATGAAACAATCATCATCGTCGTTCAGCCGCCTTACAATTTCTGTGCTTTGTGTACTAGCAGAGGACATATTGGTCAATCAGTCTTTAGGGGCACATATGCTAGTTTATATGAGCATAACATTTTAAAATAAAAGATTCATCATGTTGACAGTACATAGTTTATTGAATGGCCATTGTATAAACTAAAAGTTTCACCAGGGTTTTATTTTTGTTAATTTTGCTACCATGAATTTGCTGATATTTTCACTCACAAGAATGCCCATACTTTTGTGCAAATATCCTTCAAATGTGACCTGCTAAAGTATCATCAGTGTGCGAAGGAAAATGTGTGTTTCAATTCACAAGTGGTTTGCAGATGATTGGGGCCAATTGTTATTATATAGCAGCACATTCTATATGGGCCCTATTGGACATGTATTCAACTAGTAGTAAATCTGAAAAATTACTCTGATAAGCGGTTAACAATTTTTCGCCTCTATATTTTGATAGATTTCCAAATGGTATATTTATTTGGCACATTGTAAATCTGCAAATGTAAAGAGAAAAGGCGAGTTTATAGTGGTAGAGAACATACAAGATTTGCTAAGGGAAATGCGAATTGGTAAATGCAGCTACATGTTCCTCACTTTTGGTGCTAATATATGATTTATTAAATAGATATCAATGTTATGTGATTACAGCTATCAAATATTATTGTTGCATATAATAATTCCTCTTTTACTCTTCCTCAATAGGAGTTTGTTCCAAAGAACAAGAAAGGGAAGAAGTCTGAAGGTAAAGCAGCAAAAGGTCACAGGAAATCCAAAGTACAGTCAGACACTGAGGACTCTGATAACTCTTCAGCCAAGTCAGCTAAAGACTCTGATGAGGAGGAAGAAGACGAAGAGGAGGAGGAAAAACCCAAGAAGAGCAAAAAGAAAACACCTGCAAAGAAACAAACACCAAAAGGTATGTGTGGATTTTAGTTGTTGTTTTTTTGTCTTGAGTTACAGTGATGAATCTAAATGCATATTGCTCATTTTCTCACATTTTATTTCTACACTGAATAATTAATTGTAAAAATGGAGAAGTAGATGAATAATGATGATGTTGATCCACTTAGCATTTGTCATATCTGGGACATCATTATATGGGGGAAATGTTCATGTATTGTTATAATTATTATTGTGTAATAGGAAAGACATTATTTTTTAACATCATAGTGTTATTCAATACTCTAACATTTTTTCTCTTTCTTCCTTCTTGCAAATGATCTTTCAGAGATATATGATTGTGTTAGTTAAATATTATCTGAAGTTTTGATTACACATTTATAATATATCTAAATTATAAGAATGAGATAACATTTGTGCAAATATTTTTTAAATAAAAATGTAACTATACTGGAACTTTTTGTTAGTAAACATCATTGCACAGACCCAAATTAACTTACATTTGAAGAATATTTGTCATCTAATACTACCATGCATTTATTTATGGTTTATCTTCATATTGATACAGAAAAGAAGCCAAAAGCAACTCCCAAATCAAGCGCCAAAAAGAAAGCACCCTCCAAACCAATCTTAGACTCAGCAAGTGACACATTATCAAGGTATGTACTTGATATATACAATCGGAATACAATAAATTTTTTATTGTAATTCAACACATGTTTTTCTGTTTGTTTTATGTGTTTCTCCACATCCTTTCTATATTTCATCTGTTCTTTACTCTGTTCCTTCTTGCTCTTTCTTACTCTTTTCCTTTTCCCGTCCATCCCCTTATCTCTTTTCCTACGGGGATGAATACATAGCATCCAATAAATGAGGGATTCCATGGCATGCTTTCTGGTATTGTATTTGTTGTTATTGTTATGAAGCAATAACATGAAAAATGAAGGCCGTCTTCATATTAGTACGACATATTAGTATCTCAATTGGTTGTTGCATCTTTACTGATTTTATGATGAAGATTACTTATTAGTCATTAAAATATCATTCCATCTTCTATGATTTCAAAAGTTTATTACTACATTTTCAAACAATTTAGTTGTTTGATTAAATAATGAAAATTTATATCCTTAGACCCCAGTTATTTTTACATGACTTTTAATGACCTGTTCTGTTTTATTTCATGGCAGTGATAGTGACTCCGATTTCCACTCATCTTGGAAGAAGAAAGATGAAGAGAAGAAGAGAAAGATTGAAGAACTGAAGAAAAAGCAGGAACAAGAACAGTTGAAACAAATGAGGGAAAGGGAGCGTGAAGACGAAAAGAAAGAAAAACTAGAAAAGGCCAAAAAGAAGGAGGAGAAAAAGAAGAGAAAATCATCAGAGACTGAGGAAAAGGTGAAAGCAGAAACAGAAGCCGTAACGGAAGAGAAGGTGAAAGAGGAGCCGCCGTCAAGCGAAGATGATATCAAGAAGGAAGAAACTCCAAAGCCGAAAGAGAAGAAGAAAACTGCGAAGGCAAAACAGGTCGTTGAATCTGAAGAAGAGGAGGAAGTCGAAAAGAATGATCAACAGAATGAAGCGGATGAGGACAAGGAAGAAGAGTCAAAGGCAGACAGGATGAAGAGAAAGGAGGAGAAAGAAAAGGAAAAAGAGCGTAAGCGACTGGAGAAAGAAAAGAAGAAACAGGAGGAGAAAGAGAAGAAAAAGGAAGAAAAGCTGAAAAAGAAGCAAGACGAAAAGAGGAAAGAACTGGAGATGAAGAAGAAAAAAGAGGAGGCTAAAAGGAAAGAAGAAGAGAGAAGGAAAGCTGAAGCGAAGAAGAAACAAGAGGAGCTGAAAAGGAAACAAGAAGAGGTGAGTGAATATTTGATGTTGCACTTAAGTTTAAACCGTATGCTCATCCTGCCCCCCCCCCCCCCCCCCCCCCCCCCACACCTTGATCTCTGCCATTTGCTTTTAAGAAATCGGCACGCCAATGCACATCCACAATTCTGCATTTTTTTTGTTCGCTGAAGTGTCCACTTTATGTTATGTAGTGATACTTCTATAAATCATGAAATGAAGTTTTTAAAAATGTGATGATTTCGCATTTTTCGCCAGATTTTCATTATTATCCTACATAAACTCATTTTAAAACTGTGTCTCCCTAATCATTTCCTTGTCTATTTATGATATTTTTCAATTTCATTTATTATTTTTTTCCTGGTTTCTTATGGTTTTCTGGACTGCATGCTAAAATGAAATGTTGAGTTGAAACAATGTACCTATTTTGTGATTTTATCTCAATATATGAACATTATGTCATTTTTACTGGTTATGTGCATGGATCATTGAGTGCTGTGACACAGAAATATTGAAATTAAATTGTATAGATATATATGTTTTTCCAGTAGACATTCGTCTGGGGTTGTTGGAAAGTTATGATTGCAAGTTTCAGTTGATCAGCATGCACCCATCAATATTTTGTTTCATGAGCACTTCTTTAAAAATGAACAAAGTACATTTAAAATATGCAGCTGATTTGTAGTTGATGTACAATCAATTTCAACTTTCCAGCAACATCCCTTTTGAATTCATAGAAAATCACATCATTGAGATGCCTTTCTGAATCATATTTTGGAATCATCCTATTTGCAACTTCATGTTTCTTTTTTCTAAGAAATTTCATAATATTTTTATATTTATTACATTTTTGACCTGTTTATTCACACTCTTTTCATCCAATATTTTTTTCCAGAAAAGAAAAAAAGAACTTGCTGCATTTAAAGCAAAAGAATTGGAACAGAAGAGAGTAAAAGAGGGGTGAGACATACTTTCCAGTAATTGTCTGTTGATATTTTGGATTTTCAACCATCATTATTTCTATGTAGAAATAATGATTGTGGAAAATTCAAAATGTCATCAATAAACAATTACATTTGTACAATTGTACCTTAACATAAAGCATTTATTTATGTGATTACATTTTACATAAATTAGATATAAATAGTTTAATTGAATAAAAGCAAACATATTTATTTTCCATCTGTGATTTAAGAGATAATGGACTTTTGATGCACTATACATTGATGATTTTTTTTCCTAATCCTTGTTGAATAATGAATGACTATATTCAGTACCACCTAGAAAATTGAGTTGTCCAGCTATCACACTTTATTACCGATAGTATTTTCTATTATTCCAGGAGGTTTTGATTGGCTTTTGTTTGCAATGAATCTGCAATGCTTACAGTTTTAGTTATAGCATATAAACTGTACCATGTGTGAGCAGTAATTCTCAGGGTTATGTAAGCATAATGATTCATTCAAGCTTGATTTTGTATTTTTTCCTTTGCAGATTTTTGAAAGACAAGTACAAAGGTAAGTACATGACATAAATATTACAGTGTTTATGTTGCCGACAGCAGATGTACATTGTCTTTGAGGCTACTAAGAAAAATCAAGCCTTGTGAAGGAAACTATGAATGTATGTATGAAACAATTTAGCCCTTTAAAATGCTTAAATTGGAATTTCCCCCAGACATTGACGAGCTGTCTGTGAATGAAAAAAAATAAGATTCATAAACTGAAAATTTGAACAAAATTTAATGACCCTTTCAAAAGTTCTTCATTTCCACCGCTAATCAGTATCTTTGAAATGGCAACTTTGGCGCAATCTGTGATAGCATCATGGCGAACTGGCCTTGCGCTTCGTTAAAAAAAATTGTATTTTCACCTTTTTCAAGAAAAGTAGACAGAATAAAGTTATACCAAATAAGAAAGTATCCTCAGTTCATCTAATCAAACTCATTTTTAACATTTTTTAATTGTATTTTCAATCAGATACTGCAGAAAAGATTGAGACCTTCCACGTTAGCCTCAAGCAATCACTTGCCCTTGATAACCCAGTGAGTATAACTCATTTTTTATGCCTCCGCCACCGTAAGGTGGTGCCGGAGGCATTATGTTTTCGGGTTGTCCGTCCGTCCATCCGTCCGTCCGGACCTTGTTACCGCAATAAGTTCAGAACTCCGGTACAGATTTTGACGAAACCTGGCTCAAGTATGTATAAGCATAGGAGGATGAACTGATTAGATTTTGGGTTCAGCGGGTCAAAGGTCTAAGGTCACAGGGTANGAAGAAACAGGAGGAGAAAGAGAAGAAGAAGGAAGAAAAGCTGAAAAAGAAGCAAGACGAAAAGAGGAAAGAACTGGAGATGAAGAAGAAAAAAGAGGAGGCTAAAAGGAAAGAAGAAGAGAGAAGGAAAGCTGAAGCGAAGAAGAAACAAGAGGAGGTGAAAAGAAAACAAGAAGAGGTGGGTGAACAATTTATGTTTCATTTAAGATTAAACCTTTTGCCCATCCTGCCCCCTCACCTTTAATCTTTTACATTTGCATAAAAAATGCCAGTGCATCTATAATTTTGCAATATTGTTTCACTCTAATTTCCACTTTTTATTATCATATAATTAATACTTCTATAAATCATTAAATCATTTAGAGTGACACCAAAGATAGGTTGCCTCCGAGACGAGTTTCACTGTATCCTATTATTCCCTAGATAACCATTGTTATGCTACAAATGTATTTTTATAACTTTATTACCCTGGTTATTTTATTATTTATTTCTAAAACTTGTCAATTTTCCATGTATTTCTTTATGTTTTCTAAAAGTTCGCTGGAATGTTGAGTGCAAACAATGAACCCTTTTAGGATTAAGGTTAATTTATGTACATTATACTTCTGTAATTTGTACTGGTTGTGTGCATGGGTCATTGAATTTTATTGCACAGAATTGGTTATATTAAATTCTATTGATATCATACACTAAATTCTATAGATGCTGCGCATTAAATTGTTAGATATGGCACATTAAATTCTATAGATATGGTACATTTTCCAGTAAACAGTCTTCAGGTGTTGCGAGAAAATTAAAATGAATCTCAAGTTGTAGATGATTGGCATTTGAAAATCAAAATCATTGTTTCGTGGGCATCTTGCTAGAAGTACAGATTTTTTTTGTGAATGAAAATGCACATTTCCATTTCCAAGGGATTTGCAGTAGATGTGCAAGTAATTGCAACTTTCTTGCAACAGCCACTTTGAATCAAATCATTGAGATTTCTGAATCATATTTAAGCAACATTTTGTTAACAGCTCTCATTTTTCTTTTTTTACAATTTTTTTTTAAAATCACATTTTAATATTTATTGTATATTTACCCCGTTTGTTCACACTCATTTTGTTCAATGATTTTCTTTCAGAAAAGGAAAAAAGAACTGGCTGCATTTAAAGCAAAAGAATTGGAACAGAAGAGAGTAAAAGAAGGGTGAGAAAAGGCTTATTGTTCAAATATAAACCCAGATAATGAAATTTTGGATTCTCAACCTCTGTTATTTCCTTCATTGTCCCCCAAAATATAACATTTGTCTTGTATTGTCTTTCCGTTTACGCCCACAATCAAAGTTGATTATTACGGCATTTTAGGTGTAGATCGCGACCAGACTAATTTCTATCCAATCATTTGATGGCAATTAATTTGCGTATCCGTTTGTCCTTACGTACCATTATGTACTTAATGACCAATATTAAGGTAAGGTAACTCAAGTACAGATAGATAATATTATACCCTGATGTACCCTTATTGCAATATAATCAGATTCATAATGATAACTTTCAATCAAGGTTAAGTGATCACAAAATTATATTGATCATTTTATTATTATTATTATTATTGTTATTATTATTATTATATTATACTTATGTAGGCCTCAACAATTAATGACAATGTACATGTATATATATTTATATACATGTATACATACATTATACACATACACACATATATATGTTTTTTTGTTTTTTGTTTTTTTTTGTTTGTTTTTTGTTTTTTTTTAGATATATTTATAAAAAATAATGTTTCGTTTTATGTTTCATTTTATGTAAATTAGGTATAGGTTTCATTGAATTAAAGGACAAAATCTATCATTTACAAGAGAATGGACCATTGTTGCACCATAATTTGAGTCCTTTTCTTATTCCATGTTGGATAATGATTTGAAGTAATCAGTACCAACTAGAAAATTGAGTTGTCATGCTATCACACTGTATTTAAATGTTCTATTATTCCAGGATGTTTTCATTGGCTTTTGTCTGGCAATAAATTTGCAATGCTCACAATTTTAGTAATACTTTATATGCTGTACTATGAGTTTAAATAGTATTTCTCTCTGGATTGAATTAAAATTTATTCTATTTCTAATTTTACTTTGCAGATTTTTGAAAGACAAGTACAAAGGTAAGTACATGACATAAATATTACAGTGTTTATGTTGCCGACAGCAGATGTACATTGTCTTTGAGGCTACTAAGAAAAATCAAGCCTTGTGAAGGAAACTATGAATGCATGTATGAAACAATTTTACCATTTAAAATGCTTAAATCAGAATTTCCCCCAGACATTGATGAGCTGTCAGTGATATAATAAAAAATATGATAAACAAAATCAGAAAATTTGAACAAAATCGGATAAACCTTTCAAAAGTTATGCATTTTCAAAGTCTTCATTTTCACCACTTCAGCATCTCTGAGTTGGCAACTTTCACACAATCTGTTATAGCAGCATGGAGAACTCCCCATTCACTTTGTTTAAAAAAATATGTTTTTATCTTGTTCAAGAATAGTAGACAGAATAAAGTTATACCAAATAAGAAAGTATCCTCAATTCATCTAATCAGACTCAATTCTAAGTTTACAAATAATTGTGTCTAAATCTTTTTAAAATGTATTTTTTCTATCAGATACTGCAGAAAAGATTGAAACCTTCCATGTGAGCCTCAAGCAATCACTTGCCCTTGATAACCCAGTGAGTATTACTCATTTTCTTTTTATTTTGAATTTTCACTCATTTTGAAATACTTGCATATATACAGTGTTTGAACATTTAGCAGTAGAGAAGTCATCCAAATATTGATAAAAGTACCAGAATAGATATTTTGGGAATGAAGGTTGAGCAAAATATTTAACGCTTTTATATATTGTATTAGTTCTCATTCTATCGTTGCGTACATATATACTATTTAGTCCTCTAATACCTAGGTAATACTAAAGGATTTGTTTAAGTCCGGCATTTTGCCCATATTCATTTATGCTGTTCTGTATAAAAAAAAAAAAAAAAAAAAAAAAAAAGTCAAGTTAGCTGTTTTATTACTTGCTCTATTTAGGAATTCCTCTTTTGGATACTTGATTATAATTTTTTTACGTTCTTTCTTTTTCAGGAACCAGCTCGTAGTCTTCAGATCATGGCGAACATTGATCAGATCATGGATCGTCTAACACCGAGTCTTCTCAAGAAACATGTTGACTTTGTCCAGACAATCAAGAAGGTATTTGTTTAAAGATATCATAACGGAGCCAAATAACACAATCCTTGCACTAAGTTGTAAATATCATGCGGCTTGGCTATTTCTTCAATATTCCGTTAAAGAAAAGCAAAATTACACGTATTGAATGAGTGTATCTGTGCTTTAAGTACTTTGTTTATAACGATTTCCATTATATTCATTTTATTTTAACAAACGAAAGTGTGCTTGTCAAAGTGTGTTTTTATTTAATCTAATAATGCATTAAGAACAGACTATAACTTGAAAAATATTTACAAGTATTTCTCACAAAGTGACAGTAGTGAAGCTACACATTACTTTCTATGTGAATTTTCATTGCTACTTTCATTGAATTGGAGTGAGCGTAAAATAATGTGTTCTTTGTTTATTGCAGTATTCTGTTGTTTGTATGGGCTTTTAATAGAGAGACACTTTCATTTTTGAGAGTATGTACAGTCAACTCTGCCTAAGTTGAACTTGTCCAAGTAAAATAATTGTTGATGGGCTTATTTGAAACAAATTATATAAAACGTGAGTAATTTATTTCTTCTCAGTCAAATTTATTATAAGTTGAAGAGATTTTTGTGGTCACAAGAGATTAGATTTGTAAAATATCACATCTTGCTTTTCTAAAAGTCATTTTTTTTTGGTCATCCATCGTAATTCTATTACATCTAGATATTGCTTTTGATTGTAATTTTCATGTGTTTATCAGTTCGAAAATATTCCTTCACGCAACTTTTTTTCAGGTTCGAAAGTACAAATCTAGCGATGCTGTACGCAAGAAGGCAGAATATCTCTACAACAAACTGAAGCTTGTCTTTCTCATGCAAGACTCTGAGGGTGCAGCACAGCTCAAGAAAGAAATGGAGAATGAAGCAAAGAGAGAAACAGCCAAATCAGGTTCGTCAAAATAAATTGATGGGTGGGCCTCAGATCTGTTAATTATTTTTTTTGGGGGGGGAGGGGGGATGGGGCTGTCCGGCAGACCTGAAAAGAAAAGTGTAGGGAAGAGCATGGGAATTAAATTTTAACTTCTCAGTGTTGGCTTGAATCTCATGATAAATTAAAACACATAACCATTGGCCTACAGTTGCTGATGGATGGAGAGGGGCCTTCATTATATTAGACTGGATTCTTGAAGAGTGATGTGAGTAATTTACTTTAGTATTTCATATTTTAAGCATGCTTAATGTGAAATACAGTCAAACCTCGATATAAAGAGCACTGATATAACAAGCTCTCAGTATAACAAGGTAATTTTGCTTGTCCAATCTCTTTGTATTTTATTGTATTTTGGCCCTGATATAACAAGGTTTCAATATAAAAAGAGGTAATTTATCTGGTCCCAACGACGTCGTTATAACGAGGTGAGACTGTATAACCATACATGCCAACTTTTTGGAATATTCATTCAGTTAAAAATTGTATTAGTAGCTAAACAGCAGAACCAAATGTGTTCTCATGTGGGAAAAAGATTCAATTTTGTTACATACAACGCATGTCATCAACATTGCAAAAGGTTAGTAGCTTTATGATAGAGCAATTGTTTCCATACTTGTCTTCCATGAGAAGTTAACTGGTTTGTAAAATATATGCATTTCTATTCTTTTCTATTTCATTTCATCAGTCTAAAAGTTATTTTATGTGTATCCTATGTTAAATACTCCATGTAATATGTTTCTCTCAATACAGATGACAAGGAGAATCGTGTAGGTGAACAGGTAGCTGAACAGGTAGCTGATATAAAGACTGTAGATAACAATGCCGTCACAGAGAAGGTAACGGAACCGACCAAGGAAAATGGTGAAATGGACACTAGTGAACTTCCCCAAGCCAAATCAGAGGAAAATGTTTTACAAACTGAAGAAATGAACAAAGAAGCAGCTCAAAATGAATCAATAAACTCAACTGAAACAGAGGAAAAAGACGAGTATGTAGACATTGTACCTGATGAGGTATCGCCCGTTCCTGGAGATGAGGTATCAGAGCAAAAAGAAAATGAAAATGATGCAGTTGTGAATGAGGAAAATAAAGAACAACATATAGATAACGTTGATGAGAAAGTGGAAGAAGATACAGAAAAGGAGAAAGAGGAAGAAGAAGAAGATAAAGGAAAGGGGAGTGAATCACCAGAAAATGCTTTTGGACGTCATATGTTTACGGGGTCAAGTTTGACCAGGGATCTACTGAAGCGTGCAGCGGAGGAAGGTTTAGTAAAGGTAGATGGAGACAAATCAGATGACGTGGAGGAGGCGAAGGAAGATGAGGAGGAAAAGGAGGAAGGGGAGATAGACGATAGTGATGATGGTGGCGATGATATGGCGTTAGCAACTCCTGATAATGACAGCGATGACATGGATATTGCGACTCCGGAAGAAAAGACTGCTCCAGAAGAAAAAGCTCCTGTCGTGGAGAAGAAGCCAGAGAAAACCGAGGAAGAGGAGGAGGAGACAGAGGAAGAGTCAAGGTTAGGAGAGGATTGGTGGGAAAGGGCGCGGTCGTTGCTGCAGTCACGACAAGGTTTTGAAACCATCGATCAGGGCAAGGGGGGAAAGAAAAGCAGGGGGCCTCACCCCCCTCCCGTATCCTCCATGGACTCATCAAGCAAAAGAACAGATTCCCATCGGCAACGATACGAAGGCTCACGGTCAGAGTCTTCCAGACACAAGGTGCAACCGTCGAGATCAATACCGCCGCAGTACGGTAGCGCCAACAGGAGAACAGCCAGCAGTGTTCCTCCTGAATATGGAAAAGCTTTGAGAAAGCAAGAAGACTCTGACGAAGATTCCGATGATGTTCCCCCTGAATATGGACAAGCAAATAAAAAACGCCAAGCCTCCGTCGAGGACGATGACGAGGTCGACGATGACGATGTCCCTCCTGAGTACGGCAAAGCGAGACGTCAGCAATCTAAACCAGCGTCTTCCTCCGGGCAGAAGGTCAGTGGTTCAGTGCCCCAGGACGTGCAGAGGATCCCTGTTCTAGGTGCTGCATCCTTCCCTGCTCGGGTGCCACCTCAACCCATTCCTCCTCATGGTGATGATATGGACATCTCTGATGAAGAGCAAGAACATGACAGGTAAGAACAATGATAACGTAAAAAAAAGATTGTTTGGATGCCCTCCACCGACAGACCATCTACCGACCCTCTTAAAGCGGCACCACCTGAATTTTTTTTTTTTTTTTTTTTGCTGTCACCAAAATTTAGAAATCACAGTAAATTTATAAATGAACATGTGAAATATAACCTTAAAAGGTATTTTCTGATGCTCTTTGGTTTTTCATCCCCTTTCAAACTGTGTTTCCCTTATGAAATGTTTAAATAGTGTTTGAAAAATCAATTTGAAAAAAATTCCTACAGACTGATGCTTAAAAAATAAATAAAAATAATAATAAAATAATAAAAAATGCATGGGAAGGCATCCAAACAATTTTGGGGGAAGAGGAGCTTAAGGAGATCATACCTGACGGCAAGAAAAGTTATATTATATCATGGAAGGATTGTTCACGTTAAGATATGAAATGAAATTGTCTTAGCTGAAATGTAAGCTTTTCATGAATATGGTATTACATTTGTATAGAAGTTTTGTGACTTTTTGTTGGTAAGAGCAAAATCTCTTTATAGTTTGTTATTCTGAGAATATGGTTCCGTACTAAAAATTAGCAGTAAAATATTACACTACACTGTACCTCCTAAAAAGTTGAGTGTCACTTATTATTTCAATTCACTTTTGATGTCACTTTTCTGGGTGTTGTTGTTGAGCAAGAAACATGCAACATTCTGAAATCACTGATGTGTGAAAATGATTACTAAGTGTTTGATAACAAACAAGACATTTGCAATTGGGGCATTTTCTGGTATAGAAAACCTTCCATGAAATTTATACACATTTGATTGTGAACACTATCTTTTTGTGTAGCGTAGTTATGCATTAAAACCCAGACAAAAGGATTTTGACATACGATATGCTGTGTTTTCTGATGACCTACAGTGTGGATTATATACATGTACAACCTAACATATCCATATCAGACGCATAGGAATGCGTCAATTGAAAATGTATGTCAAATTTTTCAGGCTGTCACCACTGTATTCCTTTAGTCATTCTTGATTTGTAGGAAATCTCTGCCAATTATGTCAATTATACTGGTACCAATTACAACTTGTAGTAGTGCAAAGTTGCCAATGAATATGATTATTAGAATTTGGTATTCATAAATCAGATGTACTAGATGTAGATAATTGTTGATCCAAAGACTTTTTGATATTGATCTTGATGTTTCTACAGACATCTCTTCAATTAGTTATTTCTTTTTGAAATTCTTGAAGATTAACAAATCTCTTTGGGTCCTTGTTTTCAGTCATCAACATAAAGACAAAGACCACACATTCAGCGATGACTGCATGGACATGGACTCTGATTGAGATGTGTATACAGCCAAAACGTGTTGCCAAATCCTAAACCAGCACAGAGCATTTATTCAGTGGTCCACACAGGCTAATCTTCGTTACTGATGTCATTCGGATTGAGATGTGAACTAGGCCGAATCCTGCTGCCAAATTCCACCACCTGCACAGAGATAGAGCATTTGTTCAGTGGTCCACACATGCTTTATCATTGAAACTTACTGATTGAGACGTGTACTCAGTCAAAATCTGCTGCCTAATTCTACAAACTGCACAGAAAAAAAATGCTTTGCATCAATGCTTAAATGATTCTTATTGAGATGTGAACGTTGCTGAACCCTGCTGCCAAAGTCTGCTCCGTTCGAAAAGAGAGTTTAGGAATGTACATTCCTCATCGACATGGACATGGATCCTAACTGAGATGTGGTCTTGGCCAAATGCTGCTGCCAAATCCAATTGGTTGCGGNGTCCTTGTTTTCAGTCATCAACATAAAGACAAAGACCACACATTCAGCGATGACTGCATGGATATGGACTCTGATTGAGGTGTCTTTTCAGCCAAAACGTGTTGCCAAATCCTAAACCAGCACAGAGCATTAATTCAGTGGTCCACACAGGCTAATCTTCATAACTGATGTCATTCAAATTGAGATGTGAACTTGACCGAACCCTGTTGCCAAATCCCACTATCTGCACAGAGTTAGAGCACTCATTCACTGGTCCACACATGCTTTATCATTGAAACTGATTGAGACGTGTACTCAGCTGAATCCTGCTGCCAAATTTTACCACCCGCACTGAGATAGAGCATTTGTTAAGTGGTCTATACATGCTTTATTATCGACACAGTTGGGACGTGTACTCAGCTGAATCCTGCTGCCAAATTTTACCACCCGCACTGAGATAGAGCATTTGTTAAGTGGTCTATACATGCTTTATTATCGACACAGTTGGGACGTGTACTCAGCTGAATCCTGCTGCCAAATTCTACCAACTGCACAGAGATACAGTAATTGTCCCGTGGTCCGCACATGCTTTGCATCAATGCTTAAATGATTCTTATTGAGATGTGAACGTTGCTGAACCCTGCTGCCAAAGTCTGCTCCGTTCGAAAAGAGAGTTTAGGAGTTCACACATTCCTCATCGACATGGACATGGATCCTAACTGAGATGTGTTCTTTGCCAAATCCAATTGGTTGCGGAGAGGAACAGCATTGGTTTTGTACTCTATTCATCCCAAACCGACATGAACATGGATTCTAATTTAAGTGTGCACAGACAAACCCTGCTTCTTGATCAAATTTCTTGCACAGAGACAGTATTTTTATGGGGTTCCACATATCTTTCATTGACATGGGCGTGGATCAAGATGCGTTCACCGCCAAACGCTGCTGCCAAATAGAGGGACATGCATATGGATTCTAATTGAGATGTGTACTTGTTATTGTTAAAACCTTGCTCCCAAATTCTAATACATGCACACAGAGCTAAACCGTGATTTGTGTACTGGGTGGTGTCTCACCAAGTCGTTCTTAAAGTTACGCACAACTTTAAGAAAGACTGGAGTACTATAACTAGTGTGATACGCGTAAGATTCCCTGTCATTCAGCGCAAGAACTGATACCAGTCAAACGTAAAGTCCAGCGTAAAGTCTTTCTTAACTTGGTGAAACACCTCCCAGGTCCATACATCCTTAGCTACAATGATGTTGATTCTTATTTAGATGTGTAGTTGGCCAAACCTTAATTCCAAATTCGAACCTGTATAGGGAGTTTCAGTTGTTCAAAAGCTTATGGTAATAAGTCTCAAAGTCGTTCACTGGTGGCCCAGCTATTTAATATATTTTTCAAAGGAATATAAGCACAATATATGTTCTGGATAACATCAATGTTGATTGGTTTATTGCAATGCACATAAACGTATGCGTATTAGGAAACCCCAAGCATGGTTAAATTAGCAACATATTTACAGTTAAATAAGTGAAACTTGTTTATTTGTTTATGCCAACTTTGTTCAAAAGTATCTAATAGCTACATATTATGTTAGTTGATCACATATTCTATCACAAGTTTTCAACTACCCTTCATTTACAGTTAAAATGATGTTTGACTACTTTTGCTCCAGAAATTTCAAAACAATTTCTTGATTGCAATTAGAAAAATTGCACATCTACCGTATATGTTATGAAATACCCTTAATTTATCCTGCATCAAAACTTTCATAAGTTGTTTGATATCTATTGCCTCACTGGCATCAGATGGCACTGCACCTGGAACATCAAAGGATGCACGAGTTCATCAAAAATATTTTTCATCTTTACAATGACATCAGAAAGTCATTCATTTTTGTATGCAATTACTACTCCAGTGTGACATCTCTTTGGTTTTTACAAAATGTTCTCCCTGTAGGCCCTGCAATAATCTAGCTAGTATTATCCTAATTTGTTGGATTCAGGTAGGCAGGCATATTATATATATATATATATATGCACATTTCCGCCTCCTTGGGAACTGTAGTGCACCTCAAGTTGTTCATGCTAAATTGATAAAAAAATATGGTCACTTCCAGCCGGTCCCTAATGACACCTTGGTAGAGTGCAACACATTTGTGGATGAATTTGTTGAAAGGAAAGATATAACTGCCACAGGTAGGTTTACAACTATTATGGTCTAGTTAAAGAAAGGCGAGAGTCAGAAAATTCTACACCACAATGCTTCCAAATATCTTTATTGAAGAAGGAATTTAACTTCCCAGTGTGGATTTGTAACCAAAGATCATGTGATTGGAAGATGGGTGTCAGAGGAATGCTTCTATGATGTGTAAAGGAAAACAGGTGTTTATATTCTACAGAGATCCCTACCTTTCGCGTAATATGCATGAAACACATTAAAATATGTATCACTTAGCACCAGAGCCAAATATTTTCTCAGGATAGTAAATATATATGTGGAACCACATTTTAATTTTCACCCTCATACATATTCTCAAAAAAATGATGTCATCTCATATTTTGGACGTTCATGAAAGAATTGAAATGGTATATCTGTATGTCAGAAATTGTGCAGAGTTGAGCATTTATTATAGAATTGGGATTATCATGTGATTGTATTCTTACAATGAAGGTAACTGTATTTCTGATGACAGTAATATAGATGTTCACAAAATTGAACAAAACTAGAGAATTGTTTATAAATGCAAATAAAAAAAGGCTGCCAATAAAAGGATCACTAATCAAAAAATTCTTATAGCATCATACCAATAAAACATGTCGCAGTGAAGTTGTAAACCAGTTTTGCACCGTTTTTTTTTCAATAATTATGTGTCTTATGGTGCATAGTGTTTGTGCAGGAATACGTCTAATCAACAAAATGAGCTTATTTTCCAGAATTATGGATATCCTGACTTGAAGTGTACTCATGCTATCACCTCAAGGGGGTGTTGCTAGAAATTTGCAATTCTAAATCAAATGCAGTGAGTTGCAAATTGAAGCATGCATTTTCATTGGTGCTTCTACCAAAAAATGCACGAAACAATGATTTTGATTGGCTCGTATAACCACTCATCCTGATCAAGTGGAACTTTCTTGCAACATCACCTTAGGGTCATTGTTTCCATTGTACAGCCCACCATAAGATGGATACTTCTGATGTCTGTATAATTATTGTAAAATATGGAAGAAAAATAAACTTGGCATTTTAAAGAATATCATGCTAAGAAGTGATTATGTTGCTACTTTGGCCTGTAATGTGATTTTCATGGATGTAGGTCTAATCTTGAATGCTCACCTTTTTTTGGCAATGAGAATTACCAAAGTACATTGACCATTAGTGATTGTTTGGTTCATATTGGTGCTATATTAATTTTGCAGATATGTTCTATTTTGAAATTACATGTACCTATGGATGTATTCACGGCATAACTCTCAAGAATATGGTACTGTTGCATGCGCGACCATTTAGCTACACTGGAAAAAAAATTAAATCTGCTCATATACCTACTAATTACAGGGGAAACTTGGGATAAAGAGATGTGATATATGAAAGGGCAATAATCTTGTTCCATTTTTTATGAGATATAGATTTTTAACTCTGAAATAACGAGATTCCTGCTCCAACAAGAAAATTTTGATGAACCCAAACACTCTTTGATACTCTACACGCAATAAAGGGGTACAAAATTTGCAATATCAGTAATTAAAAGGAATATAAAAAAAGAAAATAGTACATCCGCCTACCTCCTTGGGATCCTTTATTATCAACTGATATTAAAATGAGAAGATGCAAGAGGTTATCAACATTTATTGTTGCATTTTTTGTATCAAAACCACTGGTTTTCCATGGTCTAAAATAAATGACTTACAAGAATTCCACCCATTACGCAGAGTTGAATATGTCATCAACTAAATCCACCTTAATAAAGTTGGTTTGGCTGAAAGGTTTTAATTACATGTATGTGTGTCATGAAAGATAATGAAGCCGATTGCGGTCGTCACCTTTGCTCTTCCCTCTGAAGCAGAGATACCAATCGTTCCAGAATATGCGTGAGGATAGAAATTAAATTTTGAATCACCGAATAGCTAAATCAAATATTTCCTCATGAGAGAAAGCGAGATAACAATACCATTATGCTTTATCTTCTGAGAAAATAGTTGGCTCAGCTATTTAGTAATTTACATTTTAATTTTTCTGTTGCATAATCAGAAACAGTTGGCATCTCTACTATCGAGATGCACATTTGATTTGGCCAACGCTTACACATCTGTACTGTGTTTTTTTTTCTAAATACATGTATATGCTAAATGAAATATTGAAATTGTTTTGCCTACAGGTCCATTTATCTAATTATTTCCGAGAGAACTTTGTATGAGATACAAAAATGACTTGAATGTACAGAAGACATTGAATGTTGTAATAAATTGATTTCTTTTTGTAAATATCAACCCTGATTTTTTTTTGTTCATTTTTGTTTTGAGATTATATGTATCATTTTGGTAAATCTGTATGCATACCAATTATTTGTATTCTTGATTCAGCATCATGGGCTGATGGTATCTTTCAAATTGAACAAATAATTGCAATACAGTCCAGCCTCGTTATAAAGAGCACTGATATAACAAGTTCTAGTTATAACAAGGTAGATTTCCTGGTCTCAGGCACCTTGTTATAACAAGGTTTGACTGTACTTGGAATCCATTTTGCATATTTTTACATGTCAATCGTCCTGATTTTTCCGAGGCCATTGGTATTCTTTTTACTTATCCATAATGCACACCTACCAAACAGCTGGAACATTTTATTTTGGAAGAGGAATGTTGATATCCAATCCGACAGCTATTAAAACTAAAGCGGAATCACATGTGAGAAAGCATGAGAGGTAGAAATATTTACTTTCATGGCTACCAATATTGCGTAAGACATTTTCAGTAACGAAATTGTACACAATGATTTGAATGAAAACAACACAATGGGCGGGTTTACCTATAAACTTAAATTTATGTGACTGTGTTTCTTCCTATCGAACGTAGTTACATATTATTCCTTGAACCGTTTGATAATAATAAAACTACAATGCTTGGAATCCAGTTTGCATATATTACTTGTTGCTATGTTGGGCGCTTGGGCAAGCTTTAGGGTTGTCAAGAACAACCTTTGTGTTAAAGGTATGCATAAGATTGCATTAGTAAACCCGCCTATGGAATATCTTGTTCATTGAACAATGATGCCTATGCCGAAATTGTTATCCTTCATTGGCTGGGATATTAAGGTTTTATTTCTAAACAACAAAGCTGCTTGGAAAATGCTGAGCTTTATTCTATTCTATTCTGTACTTAGTTGCTTTGTTTTATGTATTACCTTGGCAGCTAATATAATGTAAGAATGTTGAGGTCTCACGCACACGGGTGGCAGTACAGTGGAAACTCAGTATAACAAGGTGCTTGGGACCATAAAAAATACCTTGTTATAGCAGTAATCTCTTTATAGCAGTGTTAAAAAACAATAAGGTATGAAGAGCTGGGACCAGATTTTTTACTTCTTTATAGCAGATATTTCGTCATATCAGATCTCTTTATAGTGAGTTTCCACTGTATTGTATTTTACCTGTCAGCAGGGATGCCAACCATTCAGGAATATATATGAAATGATTTCACTATAAATAGGCGGGTTTACTAATAGATGCAATTTTATGCATACCTCTAACACAAAGGTTGTTCTTGACAACCCGAAAGCTTGCCCAAGGCTTGCCCGACATAGCAACAAGTAATGTATGCAAACTGGATTCCAAGTATTGTATTCTTATTGTTATCAACCGGCCTATGGAATACCGCGTAACTACGTTAAACGCACATAAATTTGAATATATAAGTAAACCCGCCTATTCAAGTGTAACATCGCAAATGAATGGCTGAGAGCATGGATATTGTGTTTTCTCTCACTTTTGTTTAATAAACTCTTTCAGTATGCAAATTTAAATTTTACCACGTGCATATTCCAGAATGGCTAGCATCTCTGCACAGTGAGCAGATGTGACAGAGGATTTGGGATAAAGTAAACAACCTCCATTGAACCTTTCATGACAGCCAGAGGCTCACAAAAGAACTATCCTTCATTCTTATTATGGGGAGAAATGTCAAACAGGTGTTGCCCAGGTTTCATCGCAAATGAATGGCTAAGCGCATAATATTGTCACGTTTTCTCTCACTTTTGTTCAACTGTTTATTTATTATTCAGATCTAAATTTTGCTTCATGCATATTTTAGAACGGCTGTCATCTCTTTACAGTGGACAGGAGGGACAAAGGATTTGGGACAAAGTAAATAACCTCCGGCATTCATGATACCTACAGGCACACAAAAGTACATGTACTTTCATTCCATCATATTCTGTGGAGAAATGTCAAACAGGTGTCTCACCTGTCAAGTCTAAACAGGGACGATATTTTCCTGTGTGATCATGAAGCTATTGTGAAGGCTTGAATGGAGTTATTCACTTTGTCCATCTTTATCTATCTCTTCTGTTTACAATGCTGATACAACAATCAGATACTCTGCATTATAATGTGCATTTTAATCAGAACATTCTTACCTGCAACAGCTAGACCAGAATGTCATTCATTGAAGAATTCAGCTAAGTAACAAAAGGAGTTCTATTACAAAGACATATTTTAAATTTAATTTCTTTAGAATTCATTTGGTTCAGCTGTTGCAGCTGTTTGAAGCCAATAGATCTGGGCTTAATTCTATTCTATAAGGCTTTCTTTGTTTACATGAACCACTTTGGCAGCAATAGGCGGGTTTACTAATAGATGCAAATTTTATGCATACCTCTGACACAAAGGTTGTTCTTGACAACGCTAAAGCTTGCCCGAGGCTTGCCCGACATAGCAACAAGTAATAAATGCAAACTGGATTCCAAGTATTGTAGTCTTATTGTTATCAACCGGTCTATGGAATACCACGTAACTATGTTAAACGCACATAAATTTGAATATATAAGTAAACCCGCCTATTATAGTGCCTGAATCTTGAGGTCTCATGCAGCCCTGTGGAAAATTATTTCCATTGGAAAGCTCAATTTCTATACCCAGAAGTTTCCATAGTTTATTTTGGACTCCCAAAGAAACTTAGTGTTTCAAAATATACCTTGCTTGGCAACACCTCAATTACAGTTTCTTTTGCTGCATTGAACCACTCGTCAATATGGTTGATTTCCAGACACTACCAATTTATATTTTTTAATTGTGCTATCCATGGAGGGTTCATTAGTTAATTGTACTGTTAAAACCACAAAGATATGCATCTTTTTCTGTGGTTGAAACCTATTATAAAACATTATGTCCATATGTGGACATCTGTGTGATTGTGTTCCATGGATATCAAATGCAGCAAAATGATGCCTGTTGCTTGTTAAATTTGGAGACATTGATACTGAGGAGTTCAAATTTATACACTAACAGGAGTGGACCCCACCCTTTCTGGGAATGCATAGACACTCCTCCTGGGGCCAGTTGCTCGAAATGGTCTTAGCTATCCTCTTCATGCTAAGACGTCTTGACTTCTTGTGCCACCTCGTAACATGGACATTAGCGTAGGTACGAACTTAAGATGCATTAGCATGAAGAGGATAGCTAAGACTATTTCGAGCAACTGGCCCCAGGATCCTGGATGATAACCTCTTCTGATGAAACTTCATCCCATTGAGATTGCAGTGTGATCATAAAAAACATGACGGATCCTAACCAGAAACCAGGATTTAGCTACTTACGGATAACAAGATGTTCTAATTAGAAGTCATTTATGGCAGTTTAGCAACTTCTTGTCTTTATCTGAATGACCATGATCCCTTTGATGGCGTACCTCATTTATGTCATTTTCGCGGTGTGTGCCATGCCACTTTGAGCACTTGCTCAATGTTGCACTACTTTATCAATGCCTTTGCGACGGACAGGAGTAGGGATTATATGCATGACGTTCATGGTTTTTATTGTGTCAGTTTAGGTTTATGCTTGATGTTGCATAGTCTTGCTTGGTATGTGCTACAATGTGGTGTTTTTCGGCTTGGCTTGTAACTGATGGTGTCATATCAAGAAGTCAAGGCACAATGAACAAATATTTGGAGAAAGGAAACAACTCCCATTCAAGCTTTCTCAATATAGCTACTTAGGAAAAGTTAAGATGAGCGCCATGGCTATGTATGTGTGCATAGGGAGCGATGTCTCCCTTGTTATAAACTGAATGTGAGAGTGACGTGTGCAGCATGATTGATCTCCCCCATCTACATCACAAAATCATGAATGTCCCTCAACATAGTGAGCACAACGGACAAAGAATTTGGAGAAAGAAAACAACTCCCATTAAAGCTTTCACAATAGCTAAAGAAAAGTCAAGACGAGCGCCTTGGCGACGTACATGTGCATAGGGAGAGGTGTCTCCCTTGTTATAAACTGAATGTGAGAGTGACGTGTGCAGCATGATTGATCTCCCCCAACCATATCTTACAAAATAATGAATGGCTCCCAACATAGTGAGCACAAGTAAGAATTTGGAGAAAATAAACAACACCCATTAAGCTCTTAATTAGGTATAGAAAAAAGGAAACTTTCCTTGGCGTGTTTAAGGTGTCGGTCCATTTAGAATTATTTTGTGCAGATATATGGCTGTCAATCTGTAGCTTGTAGGGACAATGCAGGCATGCCAACCGTTCCAGAATATGTAGGAGGTGTATTTTCATATGAAAAGGTAGGTTTGCTAATAGATGCTAATTCTATGAGTTCTTTAAACAGAAAGGTTGTTCTTGATGATCCAAAGGCTTACCTGAGATTTGCCCAACATTGAATCAAGTGGTGTACGCAAACTGCCGTCCAAGTATTGTAGTTTAAAGCCCAAGTATAGTTTTGGTAAAAGCGAATATTTTCATCGCCAAATTTTGTCTTCAAATCTACTTAAAAAGAAACATGATATCATGAACATGTTGTACAAAAGATTGTACGAAAAATTAACAAGTTTTGGAAAAGTNTAACGAAATTGTACACAATGATTTGAATGAAAACAAGGCAATATGCGGGTTTACTTATATACAAATTTATGTGCGTTTCTTGCTATCGAACGTAGTTTGATAATGGTAAAACTACAATACTTGGAATCCAGTTTGCATACATTACTTGTTGCTATGTTGGGCATGAACTATGAACTGAACATGAGCTTAATTTGTGCAGAATGTTTGATCTCCCCTGGAAGCAGAATATTAATCTTGAATGTCTGTTGACACAGTGAGCAGAGTGGACAAAGAAATCAGAGAAAGTAAACAACTCGAATGCAAGCCTTCCAACAATAGCTATAGAAAACAATAACTTTCCTTTCCTCTTATTCTGTAAAGAAATGCAGAATAGGTTATGCACCTATTAGCTGAATAGATAGGGAAGCTACATTTCTTTCTGTTTTAAAGCTATTGTTAGGCCTGAATGAAAGTTGTTTACTTAACCAAATTCTTACTCCATTTTTACTCACAAATTAATTTTTGATATCCCCTCGTCAAAGGTAATAGGCAAAAATTATGTTTTTAAAATGTAGGCAGAGATGTCAACCAGTCCACAACATACATGAGGTCAAAATTGAAAGTTTAATAATGCAACAATTGAAGAAGTGTGAGAGTAAACATAACGAATGTACTCTCAGCCATCTACTTGTGATGAAAGCTTTGAATTTATTACAAGATTCACATGCATTTCTGGAATGGTTGGCATCTCTGCTCACATTACCTCATGAGAAATTGTTTGGGAACTCATATTTTACAAAATTTATACCATGTATATTCCTGACGGTTGGCATCTCTGCAAGGGTTTATAGAGTCGATCCATATGTAATTGTTTTGTTCAGAGGGTTGGGTGAGACGATAAGATGCCCCATATTCTCCAGTTCAATTTGAAGTATGGACACACAAAGATGCCAACTTTTCTGTAATATGTATGAGGTGTATTTTCATATGAATTCAAGGCTTCCATTACAAGTGATTGACTCACTTTTGTTCAGCTGTTGTGTAATTCACATTTTGATTTTGACCTCCTGTATATTCAGGATGGTTGTCATCTCTGCTAATGGAACCATGACAAACTGAAGAGCTAACACAAATTTATTGCAATATGAATACCGATATTTTATTTACAATTATCACATTAATATTGAATTACTTTACAGGCTTAAAACATTGAATTAACAGGCAAGTTAGAATTTCTTTGTACTGGACTATAACCTCTTAATATTGACCGCTGGAAAACATAAAAACATGTCTCTTACAATTTGCAATTCTTCTTACACAATTTCAAAACAAAGTTCAAAGCATACCCATTTTGTTATGTCATTATACAAAAATGTAAACAATACATTCTTGGATACCATTAACCGACCGATTCTAGAAACCTTCATATCAAGAGGAAAGTACACGATGGGAATGCAAGTCTACCAAATAAGGAGAATGGCTGGTGCAATGTTTACCCAGCATGAATTTCACAAAATTACCCGGTGAATATTAGTTTATACGTTTAAAAATAGTGAAGACATTTCACAACTGATAAACAATAGTACACTTAATATCATCATTATTCATTAGTTCAGAAACGCATCGAACTATGTAATGGTGGTGTAGCAATATATCCTATATTTGGCAAACACATTATTAGTCGTACATCAATGCTGAATGACCAATAAAAGGGAAATTTCAACCAATAATGTATTAAAATGAAATACAATAAGTTCAACCCAAGTGTAATATTTCAGAGTGAATTGGTTGATAAAGTGTACATAATTAAAAAATCATAAAAACAATTTGTAGAAAATATTTTGTAGAAAAGAAAGGTGAGGAAGAGAGGAAGACTTTGTTTAATTTCCTGATAATACTAATAACTGTTGATTTGACGATAGACCACTTTCGAAATGTGTTCAAATTATATGCACGTTCCATTGTCAAATGCACAATTACAAACTATCTGTTCACCTGATGTTAAATTATTGTACATGTATTTTAATAGCAGGAATGCGGATAGCATGCAGTAGTTGTTGCTAGCTTGGTCAAGCCACAATGTTTGTCTAACCTAGCAACGTGAAATGCAAGAGGCATTCTGACTTTTGTACTCTCATTATTTTCTGACGGCTCAATACATGGTTCGTCTTGGGGCAAACGTACATGTATACATTTGAATACATTGCGAAAATGGCCTATTGAGCATCCTTGTCAAATAATTGAAATGCATGCAAATCAAATTCATAACACTTTGTTAGTCACTATCTGCTTCTAAATAAACCTGATTCTCAAACGGTCATAATGTTTCAATTTCAAATTAAAGCTTTTGAAGCATTAAAGCTATTTATATTTTATTGATATTTAGACATAGAGATTTCAATTTAAAAAAAAATTGGCATAACTGACCTCCTAGTCTTGCATTTCCTCACTCATCTTCTTTAATATTCATAATCCATTCTATCATATAAATGCCATGTCGGATCTCCATATCTTTTTTTGTCCTAAAAATACGTCCAATCAGCTTATTCAATACTTCAGGTCTTGGACCAAAGTTCGCGATTCATATAAAGACATTCAAAAGGATCAGTGCCAGGAATATTCTTTAAATTGAATAAAAATTGATCTAAATCCTGCTATTGCCATGATTTCTTATTTCACTGATATAAAAAAGGAACAAAACATATCATAATGTAAGGAAGGTAAATCAAGTTTATCTTGCATTTCATTAAAAATCACCAAACTAGCTTTGATAGGATCGGAAGCATTGTCAGACAATTGCGGGGACATTAGCATTCTTGCTTTATACAAACATTGTATGGTACAATTTACAATATTTTTTACATAATTACAATTAAGCATGATTATATACACAGAAATGATTAATATTCACAAACATGATAATGGAAATTGTTTCCATGAGTTGGTTTACATACATACATGGTACATCATATACAAAAAAAAATTATATTAATAAAATAGCATATTAACTACTATATTACATTTCTTAGATAACACTGGTCAACAGCAAATTTGTTGTCTGTGATTTTTCAGCTGATTTATCGTAAATCTGAGGTGCTGAATCCAAAAATCACATTGGTTTTGCTCAATCAGGTCAAGTTTCCGAGCTATCCCCACATGTTGTTTTTTATGTTTTGTACACTTGAATGCATGTGTGGAGCACTTTTAAAGGGTTTGGTGGGCTGAAATGTCATGGAAAATTGATATTTTTGTTAGAAATGATTATACTAATGGCAATAAATATCCAGGTCCAATATTTTCTGGTAATTATGTTGAAAATCCCTCAGTTTGAAGCTGTGAAACCTTAAAATCCTCAAAAAATTGGATGGGGCAAAGTATAAAGTTATTGGACAAAAACTGAACTGGAAGACCAGCCAAAATACTTATTTTTCAACATAAGAATATGAATTAGATAAACAAAACAAAAAAAGTTTGAGGAAAAACAAACAGAATTTGTGAAAATTATGAATTTTTAATTTAAAAAATGATGAAAATAATAAACACCATTATAGACCAATTGGCAACTTCCGTGACACCTTTTATTACCAGATGTACCATGTTATCATGTTTATATAAGAAAATTGTGAATATATATATTTATATTTATGACAATCTATTAATTAAAATGATAAAATCTTATGAAATTCAATTGTTTTAGTACATGAAATATTATTCAGTTTCATAAAAATGGAAATATTAAAATGTTTGTTAAATTTCTTTAAAAATCTGAACATTCTGAGTTTTTTTTTAATTATAGGTATTTATTCTCATCCATGGATAAAGGATAAATGGTGAACGAGCCATTATCTTATCACCAGTGTCACCAAATTTGGATATTTGTATAGTGATTTTGGCATTATTTTCATCACTTTTTATATTATTAAAAATTCTGCATTTTCTCTTTACCTCTCAAATTTTCCTTAAACTTTTTGGGTCTTTTTTACTACATTTATGTTCTGCTGTTCATAAATAAATATTTTGGCTGGTCTTACCCTTTAATTTTGAAAAAATAACCATATGAGTTCCTCATCCGAATTTTTAGAGGATTTTGAGGTTTCATGGCTTCAAACTGAGCCATTTTCAGCAAAATTACCCATTATTATATGACTTTAATATTTCTTCCTATCAGTATAATCATTTCGAACCAAAATATTCATCTGCCATGTCATTTTATTCCATCAACACCTTCCAAAAGGGATCTACACATGTGTACATGTGAACAAAACGTAAAAAACAACATGTGGGGATAGCTCGAAAACTTGACCTGATTGGACAAAACCGATGTGATTTTTGGATTCAGCGCATCAGATTCACCCTAAATCAGCTAAAAAATCGCAGACAACTTTCAAAAAGTAAAATTTTGTTGACCAGTGTAATTCATGTCATCAATATACAATGTCATTTTGCTTTGGTGGATGCAGATCACATATCTAATCATTTTTTTTTATTCTGTGACCTACGAAACTACAATAATGGCATTGTATGGTAAGAGCATGTAATCACAAACAGAATTCTAAATGAAAGTAATATAACAGCAGCAAAAAGGAAGAGCGACAGAGAAAGAATTCAACATTTGGAAGGATCTGCTGGCAAGTTATTGGGCAAAACACAACTATATTAAAGAAGATTGCAAATAACTTATAAACAATGAAATAAAAAGTAGGCTGAGCGGAAGAAAAACAAGCAATATAAAGGAAACCCTGTTTTAGGAGATGGCATGTTACTATTTTTTTCTTCTTTCTTTTTTAGACAGATACTTTCTAAGTAAACCCTGTCAGCAAACTAGTACCCTACTATATCATTAGGACCCCAAAATAATTGCTTGGTTGCCCTAAAATTCTTTTTCAAATTTTTAAAATTTTTTAGATACACATTTCATGTAAAAAATAACACTTGTAACAAAAGTTACAGGAGAGTGAAAGGCCAAATTAACATTTGAAAATGTCTTTTCTGGTTGCATTTCACATGTTTTGGTACAATTTTTTTTTTGACCAAGTGAAAACATTTCTTGAAAAAAAGCTCTCTTCAAGCCATTCTCATAGAGTCTGT
Source organism: Temnopleurus reevesii (assembly GCA_036244855.1). Classification (NCBI taxonomy): domain Eukaryota; kingdom Metazoa; phylum Echinodermata; class Echinoidea; order Temnopleuroida; family Temnopleuridae; genus Temnopleurus; species Temnopleurus reevesii. Next base: position 58,207 of record BQKZ01000875.1, read on the forward strand.
CAGATGAGGGCAACCAAACAATTTTTTTTTTTGGGGGGGGGGTGTCCTTATTATTGCAATGGCAGTCAAGTAGAGCAGAGTTGTATATATATATTTTTTTTCAAACATTCAAGAGAGATGATTGGAGAAATCCAGGATTCAGTAACACAAAGATGTAAGTCCATTTTGGGCAAAAATGGTTTTTGGGTAAAAAAAATCTCAAGAAAATGCAATCTCTACAAAACAATGGTGTCAGATATTTCTAATCATAAAATGATCAAATCGTCTTTTATAATCTAATTTTCATACACTGAGCAATGTAGAGTAAACTTTGTGAACACTTTTTTCTAAAACCAGCCAAATGGGAGTGATGTCTTTAGGTCATTGACCCATCAAAATGTAATTTCAGTTATAGGAAGCGTCTTTATGATGTTTAGTGAGTAGATACAAAACAAAACAAAGTGAATAAAAACTGCATTTCATTTCGTCTTTAGGCTGCATGAATTGAAAGGTGATGTCAAATCGGGCTAAAATGTAAATCTACAATTGTAAGATTCATTCTTTCTTTCCTGATCAATCACTCTACCATACAAACCATACTGTCAATTGTTAAGTATCTAGCTAAATATCTCTTCTAAGTACTAAATAATTATAAGTGTCTATTTGGATGACCATTGGATGGAACTGGTTGGCATTCTTATCATGTACAATAATTCAATCTCAAGTATTCAAAAGGTACTCACAAAAATTCAGTCTCTCGGTTTATTACTACTTTGGTTGTAAAAAGCATATAGAACACATCGAAAGTAAATACTGTGTTGATCACTTCCAGTGTTTTATTCCTACATTATGTCAGAAGAAGGCATTGTTAACAGTACACTTGAAATTTCCATATCTTGTACATTGTAAAGAGATTCTTGTTTTGATGGGTTTTAGAAACCATCTCAATACTGTTTGTCATTATTAGTATTAAAAATTGGAATAATCAATAAACAAGTGATTATGGGCTAAGTACACAATATATATGCCAATGTGCATAGTGGAATAACTTGCTTACATATTAATGAAGCTGGCAACATCAATATTATTTTAAGAAAAGTATATAAAGACAATTGATGAAGTAGAAGACTTTTGAAATGTTGCAAAAACGATGATTATTTGCAAGATGTGATTACTTGAAAAGAATTGGCCAATCCATCTGTCATTCAAGTTCTTCAAAGTGGATATGCAGCAAGACAATCAGAATGTTTATTCCTCACTGCGATTGACTTGCAGTTGATTTACAGTAAATTTCAACTTTCTTGCAACACCTCCTTAGAAAATCACAGTAATGTCAATTAAAAAAATGTAAGCATAGTGCACCCTGAGTCCTCGTTTATAAAGCAATGATGTTTTTTTAGGAGGGCTTCAATTTTATAAAAAAAACAGCAGCTGCATGCATACATGCCATTTCAAATACTGCAAGTGATAATTGCTTGTAAGTATTCAACATATCTTGATCAAGCAAACAAGGCATAATGAATTTAATTTACTCTTAAAATATGCTTTTAACCCTGATTGATACAATCTATTTGCATATTTCCCTTATTTAAGCAAACAATGCAAATCTACTCTCAGTAAAAAAAAAAAAAAAAAAGTGCTGACCTCAGTGTCAGTTTTATGTCAGTTACTTGTTGGTATAGTAAATAACAAAGTTATTTTTTAAGTTTGCATCTTTTAGAAGAGAATATGAAAATTAGTTGGACCAAAATATTTATCATGACAATAGGCTGGAGTCGAGATAATTATTTGTTCTTTCAATCAACAAAACCCCTAAATATCATTTATGGGATTTTCATTAAATATATTGAAATTTTAGTGACATACTAACCTTTTTCAACCATATCACAGCGTTCGTAAGGGTCATGCAATTCCTTGAGAGTATTGGTATTTAAATCAATAGAAAGCTTGGTAACAAATGTATTGGGTTCAGGACTTTAATATGATGATATACTCTTGTAAATTTAAAAAGGCCCTGAACCTTATAACTATTGGGGAAGAGGTTGGCTTTTCTTTTAGTATCCAGGAATAATGCTGGTTCAAATGCTCCTTAACCCGTTGATTTCTGAATTATGTAATTACAATAGACTTTGTGTAGGAAATATGTGGTTCCCGTAGTCAATAGGTTAAGCAAGCTCATGAGATGATGGCGTGCAAAACATGGTGTGATATCTACTTTGTCATACCACAAAAATACTCACCAAAGATGACTTTTTGTGGAAATTGTGTTTATTTCATAATGAATAAATAGAGTTTATGACTCTGGTAACAATGGTAACTGTCAATTCTGACAAGCTTCTCAAAACACTCCCAGGCAGGACTATAGATGAAGTTAAGTAGTAAGCAACATGTTTTCCCAAATTGCTTTTTAATAATACTATCCCACTGAACTGCATTCTTTCCCTCTCGGGGGATCTGCCTACCCCCTATTCTACTCACTGGAGTACTATACTCCATTACATCATCTGTGATAAGTAAGGATTCTTTTACCCTACTATTCTAACCCTAAGGTACAAACAAATATCCTATAGAGCCATGAAACCACACCTATGAATTAACCTCCGCTCTCGATCTCTTGCTAATCTCGATGAACTCGTCTTCATCAAAGGGTGTGCTTGGGAGAGAGCCTGCTAGACCCGTAGACTGAATCTTTAACCCTCTTGGAGTGTTGTCGTACATAACAGACTGGTCTGGCTCGGGTAGCGCCCTTCTCTGGGTGGAGGGATCTCTATTTGATGAAGAAGCTAAAAGAGGTTCTGTTGGATGAAGGAGAATAAAAGTTTGCAGTGATTAATTATGATAATTTCTTACACTATTGGAATAAACTATATACAACATTGAGATAAACATTTTATAAAATATTTTTACTTCATACTTCATACTTTCCTGAATAGATGAATAAATTTGAATAGAATTAGTATTTGCATCATACATTCAGAAATTTATGTATAATGGACCCCTAAAAATATAAATTTTTTAATGAATATCTTTTGAATATCTAGATATCTAAATTTAATTATGCATTGACTAAAAAAGGGGGAATGGCATACATATAGATAAATTGGAAAACAAAATCTAATACCACATTCTAACATCAAATATGAGTCCCTATTGCTTGGTCTTCGTACAATTCGACTTTTGATTTATAATGAGAAACATTTAATTTAAGAAATTCAATATATTATAGAAATATACAATGACTCGCGAGGTTCTGGTTAAAACTATTCGCACGAATGAGCATATCAGATAGTACCATACTCCCGAGGGCCAATGGCCCGAGGGAGGTTGATACTATCTGAAGCTCACGAGTGCGAATAGTTTTAGCCAGTACCGAGAATCAAGTCATTGTATATTACTTTTATATCCCTTCTTACGACAACAACATTAACAATAAAGTAGTCTATTGCAGCAGATTAAATAATCTTACCTTGCCTAAATGATAATCTGATAAATTGTTTTTCTAGTCTCATGCGAACGAAGCCCGCCAGCAGTGTCCCGTGCCGTGTAGCTGGGAAGCAGTGTCTCTCTGTTTAAGCCGACTACGCATGCGTGCAAAAATAGTAACTTTTTTCCCTAGGGAAAAAAATTACTATTCGTCTGTTTTAGCCGACTACGCATGCGCGCAAAAATAGTAACTTTTTTCCCTAGGGAAGAAAATTACTATTCGTACTATTCAATGACAAACGGCTTTCTTAGCAAATCTATTCATTTTTCTTGCCTGTACACTGTCAATGCAACGATCTTAGTGTAAGGGATATAATAAAAACTAAACACCTTATTCATGTCATGGGTAATTTGTGTATCCTACCAACTAGCAAATTTTTATTTTTGGCTTCCGATACCATTTAAGATATTTCTTAGGGATAAGCATCTCTAGAAAACCAACCAGTTACTCCAGTTGTGGAAAATTAAAAAACATTGTACCTTGACAGGATATTGCTGGTGTATTTCTTGGTATACTTGAGTAAGTATCTGGTACCGGTGGTAAAGGTTGCGATGCTTTCCTTGCTTGAGCTAACATGTCATCTATATCGGCATAGATGTTCTCTGATGAGTCTCCGGGCCGGGAGTAGCGTTTGAGAATTGGGCTGCCCTTTTTAGCCTGCTTGAAAACTGGAAGGCAGGAAAATAACAATGTCAATTAATAATACTTATTTAGTGAGGACTAGAAGGAGAATGTGAATGGTTTCAAATGCAAGTACAGTTCAGCCGACTTTCTTTTAATCTCCTGATTATACGCATCTAAATAATAATCTAATAAGTCCGCTAATAAATAATATTTTTATGATCACTGATGTATTCTGAACTTAATAGTCAATGATGTAAAACTCCCTTAAAAATTAAACTATACAATAAAATAAGTACCATCTTATTAATGATCAAATTATTAAAATTAAAATTGTCCATTGAATTATAAGCATTTCTGAAAAAATATCAATGACTAGCTACTCATATTTGTTCCAACTGAAAACTGTAACCAAATATAACTTCTTGAATCCAGGAATGACACTTCCTAGATTTTTGTCTAAATTAAAATTATTTCAAACTTAGAAAACCATGGAAAACTTCTTTTCTGTGTAAAAAAGGATGCCTGTCCTGATTGTTTACATTTTTCTTTATTCATCCTCAGATGCATCTCTTTGAAACTATCCAGTTTATTTTTTCTTAGATATTTCTTCCTATTGCACCTTTATTTTTCTTGACACTTAAAAGAACATTGGATTTACAGAATATTGTGAGGTACAGAATATAATACTTACAGTGTGACTTGCTATCTTGTATCTTATTGGGTTCTTTGCCATCGAACTGGTTGATATTATTTCTAAGGGGAGGGATGGCTGGCGGAATACACTCGTAAGAGTTAGTAGCTTTTTCACAGTTAGACTCTATAACAAGAAAGGAAATAGCATATATTGTACATGTTAGGCATCTATTTTCTATACTTTCACACAAGCGTAAGTAGAATTACCTTGAGAAAAAGGCCACTTTTGGATGTCGGTAAACACATAAAATACACAGTAAGAAATTTTTGCGAAATATTGGCATGTTAAAATTGTTAAGTAAATGAATTTGATGTTTCATAGCACACTGTAGGTTGATGCTATATTTTTGCACACAATTGGCAACTAATATTTCTTTCATTAGCTCACACTATTTATCAAGGGGTTAGTGACACAGATGTAACTCCAGTTTGGCATTTTTTAGGAAAATGCGTTAAAAATACATTGGTCCACATTTTTGGGAATTTGGAAATAGAATTTACAAGAGGATGTTTTGGTTTCTTTGTGATAAAAATGTCACTGTGTTTCATATAATGGTCACATTTTCCTGCTTTTGCCCAAAATGGTATCTTTGTGTCACTGGCCCTAGATATTTTGTTTTTAAATAAGGGTTAAATCAATTCATAATTAAGGCTAATATCACTTACTTCATGCTACTGAAATTTCATTAAAAATTATTAGCAAGCATATCTGCATCTGCGTGGTTGGAACAAGAATCAGATATTATCTTTATTCTAAATTCAAAAGATTACACACACAATAAGATTAGGCAGTTTTATACTCATAGGTATCATTTGTTCTCATTTTTCAAATACTCTCAATTATTTCAAAAGGCATAATCATGCATTAATTATGACTGTGCTCAGTGGATACCATCAGTGCTTTTGATGAAAATGGGGATGATGATGATGGCTGAACGGTGAACATTGCTCATTGTACAATGTGAGGTAATTTTTCATGTTGTATCTACTTTATGAATTGTTACTGAAAGTACTCACTTCCAAATCTAATTCATGTAATGAAGACATGTAACTGCCTCTTATCATAGCATACACTGAGCAAGTTGGCCAATTATCTTGTAAAACTTTAAAAATTACAAAGGCGTTTATTTTGTCATCAGTCAATCAGGTTAATGTTTAAATATTCAATCTTTAGATTTCAAACAATGGGAATTTGCAAGAAAGTTACAAATGTTTTTCCCAAAGTCAGCAATATTTGAGAATTTATGTATTCTGATGAATTTCTAATGAATGAAAACAAATTATGATTCGACGAAAGAGCATTCTTTCATCTGATAAGAAAATAAAATGATTGCTGTGAAAAGAGGTAGGTGATCTTAATGAATGTGTACTTGTGAAATTCAAATACCTAAAAGACTACAAATTTCATTTCATAATCTTACTTCACACCCACGATGTGAAGGACTACATACAACACTTAAAGCTAAAGCTGTAGTGCACAATATATTCAGTGAATCAGTCAATTCAATCTTTGAAGATGTAATGATTGACTGGACAATTTCAAGACAGGAACGTACTATTTCAAAAACTGCTTTAAATATATTCCATAGCATTAGTAAAGAACACACATGGTACAGTGTTAACATATTGACTACTGAATTTTGTAATTCCCATAGACTTTGTATAGGGACTACCTGGTTCCTGTAGTCAATAGATTAAAGTAGCAGATTGTACTACACAATAATATGAGTGTGTATATGGGCTTGTGAGCAGCATGTTAGGCTGTGATTATTGCCTGCAAAATATGGATTTGAATAGTTTACCATCATCATATTCATCTCCACCCCGCCCAGGTGGAAGAGGGGGCGGGATTGTTGTTTCATAGGAGTTGTCAACCCTCTCTTCCTTAGCTATAATACACATGATAATTACAAAAAATATGCAATTAAATTACGTCTTTGGTATCATTTTTTTTTATTATGCTCAAATTTTGTGGTATTTCCTGGCAACAGCTTGGAAATCAGTCTCAAGTGATCTAATTCTTGTTCTAAATATTGCATAGTGAACTATGGAATAAGAGTATAATTCAGAATATCTTTGTTAACCTGTTATCACAGTAGAGCTAAGAACATTGGATAAATGAGCCTTACCAATTGTTCTGAGCTTTTATAGTAATAACAGGTAGCAAAGAATTCTGACTTGTACTGTGAATATACACAGCTACACAGAATATGTGAGGGTGGGGGGTCTGTAATATTTTCAGAGATGTGCCATTATCTACCAATAGCAATGGTAGATCGGAAGTTATGAAGAAAAGGATAAGGGAAATTCACACTAATCATCAATGCTAATTACCATTGAGTTTCAGTCTAAGCACTTGGAATACATCCAAATTACCCACCCAACCATTACTACTTTTATTCATCATTAATACGACAATTATCTGGAATACTGCCAATGTCATAGAAACCACAATGCTATGAATGAAACTAAGTGATTCATTTTCTGTCTATCATAACAATAGTACATCTTCTTTCTTAACTATAAATATATCTTTAGTCCCTTAATATTGATAAAAAAAGATAGCTTCACTCACTGGAAAATTTCATATTAAAATGCTGCCCCTGTTAACTTTTTACCTATGTGCTGTGTATATTTTGTTTTTACCCATTCAAATATACAGCTCTATAATCCTTGGACTGACAAATAAACGCATCAAATTACACATAATTTTTTTATATATGTATTTATTCATATCATAATTCATATTTGTTAAAAAAATGTCATCAATTATCCATACTGAGAGTTTGATCAGTTTTTTTCTCGCTTTAATAGTCAGCCAATGCATTACTTGCAGACATCAGCCGATTGGCCAGTGTTTCTTATAGAAAAGCTTGAATGGGAATGCACAGTAAGGAAGACTGTTACTATCTGTACAGGTTTGTGGGTTATTTGTAACTTGATAAATAGGTCCAGGCATTCCATGTATGAAACCAATGGGAATAGCCAAATAAATTACATTATCAGGGCCCTATTGCATATAAAGTTGCATTTAAACGCATCTTAAAAAAACAAATGCAAGTCCTAAATACGCGCACTCCTGATTGGTTGAAAAATGGAGTTGCGTTAAATTTTCGGACTTGCGTTTAAATGCAAATTTTTATGCAATAGGGCCCATGATAGCAACCATCATTTCTATCACCGTGAAACTTACCATATGACTTTCCACCAACAGCGCCTCCACACAGACCATCGTCTTCCACATTCTTGACCGGTGCCATAAAGAGAGGGTTAACGGTCTGGAGTTTGAGTTTGCTTTGACCTTTGGCCTCTACGGGGGAGATGGGAGAGTCCCTTGCTGGGGGTAGTGAGTGGACATTGCCATTGGATACCACAGTAGGGCCAGAAGAATTCATCATGTCACCACGTGAATATCTAGAGAAATTAGGAAATGGAATGATAATCTACTTGATGACTACTTGATCTATTTAATCCTAAAAGTTTGACTGGAACATTGCTAAAGAAAATTTGAATAAAAAAGATTGCTTTCAAGCATAAAGCAATGATATATTTTTCCTAGATCAACTTTATTGATATCACTCCTCATTAATGACACCTGATATAAAATCATTCTAACAAGAGATGTAAGGAGTTAATACCATTTTACTTTAAGAAATTGAGTACTGTTTGTGATAACCCAAGTTTAAAATGTAATGTATAGATGTTGACAATAACAAATCATTTGATATTCAAAAACATGACAATAAAAAAAATCTTCATCTCCTTCCAGTGTAGGAATAGTTATAAGAGAAAAAGTAATTTAATAGCTTGAACTGTCCTAAGCCCCCATAGCAGGAGCCAATTATTACTTTACACATAAAATAAATAGTTTTAATAAATATACAAATCTACTATGCATTTTCTGAGACAAGTTAAATGTATTTGTATGGAAATTATTTTATTCCTATACTTCAATCTGCCCATCTTTTAAATCTACAAGATTATGATTTGGAAAAATGTAATCAAAGGTAATTTACTCACGAGATAGCGAAACCATAGTCTGGCTTCCCTCTGTTTCGTCTCCTCCATAAGAAGACCATCATAAGGAGGATGATGAGGATGAAGATGATGATACCCATGATGATACCAATCATAGGTCCTCCAGACATCAAAGCAGTCTGCTCATTCTTGATACCAGCTGGAAATTGTAATACAAGAATTATTGCTGATTTAGATAAAGACAGATTTACATGCAGTATATTTATGAAACGTTGCCAATGAAAACTGTACTTAGCTCCAAATTCTTATTATGTATTCCACTATGAATTCAAACCCTATGGCCTGTATTCCATTGTTGACCCTACACTACAAGAATGTCCTCTAACCAAGGCTATTAAAAAATTAAACAATGCGTATGTAGGCATATAGTAAGGTATGTAGTAAAGTTGGATTTTGCTGTTAGGTTAGATTTTGCAGTTATAGTATGGGCTAAAACTAAATAAGCCCAAATGATACCTGCATAGCAACCTTTGACTTGGAACAATGAAAAATAACCTTATATGATTTGTAATGATATCCAGAGTTTAAATAAAAAATGAAATGATATTATATCATATGAATGAACTCTTTTAAAATGAAGAAATTTGCATTCCTAAATGATGGAATAGGCATAATTGCCTGAACTTCTTTATATAAATATAATGCCAGATAATCATTCTTTTACTAGGGTGCATTTAAACTATAAATATGAAGAACAATGATTAAAATGATTATCTACATGGTAACATTAAACTAAAAGTAAAGTACAACTGATGTACTCACCCACATTACACTGTCCACCATAGACATTATCAGGGCATACACAGCCCCTGACTGAATCACAGACATAGTTGGAGTTGGGGCAGTTACACATCTCATTGCAGTTAGATCCATAGAAACCAGGCCCACAAACTGCAAGAAAAATGAAACAAAAAAAGAATATTCAAAGTTTTATCAACCTGTATTGCCAATTCACATAGGGATTCAAATGAGAGGGTTCTAAACTCAACAAACCTGGAATTTAGATAAAAAATTGTCAAAAGAAAACTCAATATCATGTAGCTCTATGATAGTCTGGTATCTTCATTAAAAGGCAAAATTATGAGATATGTTCTTAGCATCAATACCTTATCTAATAAAGAATACATTTCCATTCTATTCTTTGCTTGTATCCTTTTCAAAGATGTATTACTTCTTCAATGACACATCCCCTAACTCTTGTCTATATATTTATAGATTTTCTTGCACTTCTGTAATCTGATGCATAAATGTATATAGTAAACGCTAAATATTCATCTGCAAGCTAAACAGTGAATCTTCATTATCCTACATCTAATCAAAATTCTTGAAATTTAGATGCTCTGACATACTAACCTTCCTTGCATGCATCACCATAGAAACCAGGTGGACATAAACACTCTCCCGTCACATGATCACAAGTGGCTATACCCGGGCAGGAGCAGGTGTTGTTACAGAAAAGGCCATACCGGTTCTTCGGGCACTCTGAAAAAAATAAAAACAATTATCACTAGATAGATGTACATTTTTGCTTATTGATGAAAAGGTTGACATATGTTACAGGAACGTAGAAATAGAGGATTTCACTTGCCAAAGTTAACAACTTAAAATGCACAAAAACAACATAAAAACCCTCTGAAAATAATGAAACTTTTTAACAAAAGTGGTTGCAACAAAATTATTGGTTAAGATCCATCACATTGACTGCCAATGCTATAACTAATACTGTAATTTTCTATACTGAGGAATCTTGCATTAAATATTGCACATTTTTTTCTTATGGGTGAAGCCTTTTGGTTGCACTTGAATTATATAAAAGATCAACTGTATAAAAAAGCCAACACTTTCAAGAGCACATATTTTAGCATTTTAAGACCAGTTTGAGATTTTAGCATGCTGTTATTTTTGCATTTTTGAGAGTGTTTGTATGCACATTAATGTGCATCATACTGAGCGGACAATTTCATAAGGTTACAAACGCAACATTTACGAAAATAGAACCACCGCAAAAATTTCAGCCAATACAGTAATTCAGTTAATCATAGAACAAATTTTAAAGAAATCTTAAGAATAAGCAGGAATTCTTACTTTGTCCACATGTAACTCCCATCCATCCAGCAGTACAGCCACACTGCCCAGTCAGAGGATCACACCTGGATTGATGCTGACAATGGCAGTCAAACTGGCAGTTGATGCCATACGTTCCTGGCATGCATACTGTAATCACAATTTTTAAAATAACAATCAGTGAAATTTCAAGCAAAGAAGATATTATACAATGCATGTATGTTCCCTAAATTCTTACATAGTTAATTCACAGATTATAACCCTTTGGAGTAATTAAACATTTGAAATTAGAATCAAAATGAACATATGAATTGGTCAGTTTATCAATATGAATTCAAATAAATATATTGCTTTCTATATTAACTAGGCAAATCCATTCAGCTGGCTATTTATAATCCAATCCTAAAGGCTATGACACTTTCCTATGGTTGGCATCTCTGCTAATTGTATCATTTTATAAATATTTTGATAACAAGTTTGATAACAAAAATTATCTAGAACATTTTGAAGAGTCAAGTAGAGATACACAGAAGGGTGGCAGCAGTGGGATATGTATAATTTGATTATAAACAATAGACTTGGATCTGTACCAGCACATCACTTCTCTATCATAACACCTAATGATAAGTAAGAACCTAATTATCCTCCTGAGTTGATATTCTACCTCATATTACATTACAATAGAAAGAAATGATTCTCTACTGACAATCTATTGTGTCCTATTAATGATAATATAACAAATAAAATAGAATTCATAACTCACATTTCTCGCAGTGATGTCCTCTATATCCAGTGCTGCAGTCACAGTGTCCATTTAGAGGGCTACAGGATGCCGTGCCTATATCGTTACACTCACAATGAAGGCGACAACCTTCACCATACATTCCTTTAGGGCAGCCTAGAATGAGAACAAAGTGTTACTGGAAATTAGTCCTGAGCTTTCCTACAAATGTTAAACAAAGAAGACTGATAGTCCATATTAAGATGAATGAATACATTAAACATAAAATGAATGATACATTTCATATATTTGAAGTGATACAGACTGCGATGGTATCAGAAATGTTTATCAGAGAGTTATACAAACATTTTATAACTTGCATTACGTATATCAATCAATAAGTTGTAGACTATTGAGGATTATGTCTTCAGAGAGCAAAGTGGAAACCAGTAATAGACTCATCATCCAAAATGACTTCTTAAAATTGTAGCACATCATACTATAATATATTATGTATCATATATACTTATAGGGACTTCTGGTAGAATAACATTTTAAAAACCATTGTGTTCTATCAAGGAATTACATAATTAAAATAGATGATAAAATGATACTTACTATCTGTACACCTTGGTCCTCCATATCCTATAGGGCACCTACACTCTCCATCAAACGGCTCGCATGATGCTCCGTTAGCACAGTCACAGGAGAAGGCACAACCATATCCAAACCGACCCTCCGGACACACTAAATGAGAAGAATAAAATATGATGGTAATATTGAGGTATTAGCTCCAGAATATCTATCACATTTTTGGGATCCATCCAATATCTATATCACTGAGAAACTAGTAATTGTAATGTTTGTTTTTTTTTAATACAAATGTAGAGCATTGTACTACTATATAAGCCAATATTTTCACGCTTGGGGACCAGTTTGACATTTTAGCGTGTTGTTATCTTTGCGTTTGTGACGGACGAGTGTTTGTATGTATATGAATGTGCATGATACTGAGTGTAAATTTTCGCGCAGTTAGGACCACAAAATTCTCAAGAATAAAACCATTGTGATAATGTCGGCTTATAAAGTATAACAAATTGTGTACCATATATGTTCAGTTCATGAAGGAACTTCTGGTAGGGACTGCTAGATTTCTTTGCCTCACTTGTACTTGCGCTCTTAGCATCTATTTCACCTTCTTGAGTTGCAGCGTATCTGAGGATGAGTGTGCTTGGATGTTTTCATTCAACTAGACCAATGCGCATAATATTTAGGGAGTATAGTGTATGTTCACAGGAACTCATAGGGAGCAAAATGATAATAATAATTAGATAATTTATATAGCGCAGTCACTATATGGATATGCTTTACTGCATTGTGATGTTTGGGTCTGTGGATATTGGTTACTAAAATAATAAACTAAAGGATACAGAGAGAACAGTCTCTAGCAACCAGGGTATCAATGATTATATTGACAGTCCTAGAAGCTGACTAAATGCTCTAAATTTGTTTTAAATAACACTTGTGCTGTTTTTCGCAGTTGATTATAAAGTATTAGAACTTACTTTGGCTACAGTCTGATCCGGTCCATCCTGCTAAGCATTCACATTGACCTGTGATTGGGTTACAGGTTGAATTCTTACTGCATGAACACTCCTGTAGGCAGCCTACACCATAGAAGCCATCAGGACAAGCTGTAAATAGAAGAAATCACATTACAGAGTTAGGGGGTTACAAGAAAGTCGTTCTTCATTGGAAATTGCATCATATTGTTGACTGTTGACTCAGTATTATAATGGTATGAACAATTTCACTAGAGTTTTGTGACCTAACAATTTCAGTAATTTTAACAATAAAACATTTTTGTAACATCCAAGATTATTACACAAATCTATAAATATGGGTAACTTGTATATTCCAATTGAAAGTTATAAGTTGTGTAATGTTTTGACCTCCATAACATTGGCAATAGTTTCTCTGCGTCTCACCTCTGTCACAATTAACCCCTTGGTATCCAGGCAGACAGGTGCAACTCCCATCTCTGGGATGACAGGTAGCGTTACCCTTCATACAGGCGCTAGGACAGGGGTAACCACACTCAAAGCCATAGGTATGCTCAGGACAAACTGTGACATAGAAAAAAATAAACATATAAAAATTAATAAACTAAGAGTAAGATCTGCGGAGTGTGATTGTGTCTTCCTATAGAGAGGTAAAGACTTGCAGCTTTTTGAGTGAGAAGAGGAGATATAATTATCATAATTCATCATTTGTGACAGGTAGCATTACCCTTCATACAGGCGCTAGGACAGGGGTAACCACACTCAAAGCCGTAGGTATGCTCAGGACAAACTGTAACATAGAAAATAAACATACAAATTAATAAACTAAGAGTAAGATCTGCGGAGTGTGATGGTACCTGTCTATATAGAGGGAAAAGGCTTACACCTGTTTGAGAAGTGGGGGTACAATTATCATAAATTTTTATTTGTGGCCTGTAGCATTACCTTTCATACAGGCAATAGGACAACAGTAGGACATACTGTAACATAGAAAATAAACACATGATTCAATATGATATATCCCAAGGTATCCCTGGGTTTGATGGTGAAGTGCCTTTCTATGCAAAATAAAGCCAGGCTTATATTGACTTAAAAAGTAGAATACAACAGACTTAGGGGCTGTTGCTCAACAGTTGCAATTGATTGCAAGTTGCAGTTGATAGGATCGCGCCAATCAAAATTATTGTTGCATGCGCACCTTGTTAAAAACACGTACCGTACATGAATGAAAATGAGCGTTACAATTTGCAACTGATCTGCAGTTGATTTGCTATCAATTGCAACTTTTGAGCAATACCTCCATGGATTGTAATATTACAGAAGAACAAAAGTGTTTAAGAATCAAAATAAAATACTAAAACAGTAACACAGGTAGCTAAAGTAACACAGGAAACTGAGCAGGAAATATTGAAGGATTTGGATAAATGCCAAGTGTTTATTGGTCATGTGGAGTACAAAGTTTTGAACAGCTAATGTTGGCAGAATTAATCTAAAGAAAAGCAAATGCCTGCCATTTTTTAGTAAAATTTGTTATTAATTGTTGTATACAATTAACATACACCTGGTATAAATTTGTTAAATTTCTTTTTTTTCAGTACATTCATACATGTTTGTTATTCATGATCTCTAGAATATTTCTATGTTGAATATATTGCTCAGCTTTCATATATAGTCCTCAAAATGGTCTAAGGGATATTATTCAAAAGTTGCAATTGATTGCAAGTTGCAGTTGATTTGCAGCTGACTTTGAACAACACCCTGTAAGATGGGTGGTCCAATGTTGTGATCAATCATAAATCAGGTTGCAAAGTGAAATCCTTATTTCCATCACTGCAAGTTGTGTGCTTCTAACTAAATAGAACATTATACACTAATTTGGATTGACACATACTAATAAACTGAACGATCCCTTAAGCCCCGGTCACAAAGGGGCCCAGAAGCAACATGATTCAACATGACTCTTCGTTCTGAGACAGTTAACTGTGAATTAACAAAGAGTCGTGTTGAATCATGTTGCTTCCGGGCCTCTATGTGACTGGGGCTTATAAGGCCTAAAATGGGTACTTCAACCTACCGTGTTCACACTGCTCCCCTGTATAGCCTGGAGGACAGATACACGTTCCGTTCTCCTGGTGACAGGAGCCGTCGTTCATGCAGGAGCATCCCTCGGTACAGGAAGATCCCCAGTAGCCATCGGGGCACTTACTCAAACATGTCACACCTGTTTCCAAAGAGTGTACAAGAGTGCAAGTGGAATGTTAAGTCTTACATTTTATAAGCATTACATACAAACATTATTTATGCAAGTTTCCATCAACTGTGAAACTTTTGTGATTTTAATGTTGCAAACTTTTTGATTGCTGAATAAATCATAATAAAAACAATAAAGAGGAAATATAAGCAGGTCACAGGAAAATGTACTTGTCAATACAGTGGACATTCATATAAAAAAGAGATCTGATATAACAAAATTCCCTGATATGAAGAGGTACAATGTCTCATCCCAGCTCTTTATAACCTAATGTTTTTAACACTGCTATAAAAAGATTAAAGCTAAAACAAGGTGTTTTTGAGGGTCCCTAGCAACTTGTTACACCGAGTTCCCATTGTGCTGGAGAGAAGAAAGAAACCATTTTTATACTAACTCAATATACATTCAAAACCAATACCTATCATATTCAAAATCTTATCTGTTATACTAAATGAAAAAATTTAATATTTGAGACCTTGAAATACATTAGTGGTATATATATTTACAGCCAGCTAAGGGGTCATTATGTTTTATGAAATATTAATTACCTAATTACCTTTTTCAAATAATCAATGTTTTTTAATTGAATGTGAGATATAAGGCCAGTCTTAGCATAATTGTGATTCACTATCCATCATTTAGTTGAGATTTCTTACCTGTATAGCTGTTATTACACTGACAAAGACCATCTACATTGGAACATGTCGATGAGTGCTCGCAGTAGTGGCAAGTATTAATGCATTCTGGTCCAAACATCCTAGTCTGTAAATCAAGAAAAAAAATAGAAATGTAATCATAAAGATATGAGAAAACTTTTTTGATGTATAAAGAGCTGATAATGACGATGCAAGCGCAAACGCAAAACTACTGTATAAGTCAGTGATTTTGCATGCACATATTTTCGCGTTTAGGGACTAGTTTGACATTTTAGCGTGTTGTTATATTTACACTTTTGACAGTGCCTGTATGCGTATGTAATGTGCATCATACTGAGAGGATATTTTCACAAGACTAGGACCGTGAAATTCGCGAAAAACACAGCAAAAAAATTCAGCTCAAACAGTATCTAGCTTATGGGAATCTAAGAACGATCAATATTATTAAAAAAAAATATATTAAGCAATAAAAGAGCTTATGAAGTACATGTAGTAACCAAACTCTTGAAATTTGAATGAACCAGAAGTTAAACCATTACAAATTACAGAAATGCCAACCATTATGAAATATTCATTAAAAAATATGAAAATACTCATGGTTGATCAATTGCCTTATTACAAGAGAAAACATGTTTGCTCAGTCATTCAATCAGAGTCCAAGAGATTCTATGTAATAGACCATTTCATTGATACAGTCAAACCTGTCTAAGTGGCCACCCAAGGGAATAAAAAATAGTGGCCACTGTAGACAGTTGGCCTTTAGAGACTGGTTGCATAACACAGGTTTCATCTGGAGGGAATTAATTTAGGTGACTTCTATACACAGGTGGTCACTATTAACAGGTGGCTGATAAGACAGGTTTGACTGTATTCTGAACGGATGCCAACTCTGCAATCATATGAATTAAAAATGAAGCGGTGAATCATATCATGGGGCTAATTGTAGGAAAAATGTTCCATCTGACAGCAGCTCCTGTAGCATATTTTAAGAGGTCGTTACAGTTTGCTACCCACTTCATTGAATAACATGCTGGCTGTAGCCATCTGAGGGTGCATTCACACTACCAAGTAATTGTGTTGCATGATATCTCATTCCCACAGTTATTAATTCCAATTTTATGCGGGTATATACACCCTACATGTACTACCACTATTATTACATGTTATAGGTGTAACTAGTACGTACATTGCACATGCGGCTGTAACCATCCAGGGGTCCATTCACACTGCCCAAGCATATATGATGTCCTATTCCCACAATCACATACTCTCCTTTTGTGTTCATATACTACTGCTGTTTTTAACATGTTATATAATACTCACATTACAGGCTGTCAAACAATTAACCTTGCTGCAACCGTCCAAGGGTGCATTCACACTCCCCAGTCAAATACTGTGTTCCCACAATGACAGACTGTTCTTTTAAGACATCACAGATTACTACTGTATGCAATATGTTATGTAATACTCACATCACAGGCTTTCATACAAGCTGGTTGCATCCACCCAGGTGTGCATTCACACTCCCCTGTCACTGCATCACACGATGCTCCGTTCCCACAGGTACACATTCTGCTGCATCCGTCACCATAGTAACCACTCTCACAGGGAAGATTACAGTGGACACCTCGCCATCCTGTGAAGAACAATAAAATAAACAAAAATGTTAAAAAATAGAAGCTGAAACCTTAGATGTAGAAATGGAGGGAAATGGGGCAAAGGGCGATTAAACACAAAAATCTTAGAAATAGCCCCCATGAGCTCAAAAATAGTCCCCGCAAAAATGAATTATAGAGGCTATTTTCAGGAGTAAAATATAATAAGAGCCCTCATAAACAAATTCTTTAAAAAAGTAATTTTCTTACACAGGAGGGAGAAAAGAGAAAGAGGGTGATGAGAAGACAGTTATAAGACACAAACACAAGCAGATATACACATGTATATATAAATAAGGGGAAAGTGGATGAAAATAATTGAGAAAGAAGAGGAAAGGGAGAGAAGAGGAGAAGGGTGAAGTAAAGCTCTTTAGTTAATTTAAAGTTCTTATGCAAACAGAAAAATTGCAGAAATACAATGAGTACAATTTGCTTGTTACCTATACACACTATCTAGCACTGGTTATTTTCATAAATGTATTGTTTCCTTTGTCAATTGATTTTACAATTTTGTGAAGAAAACCTTTTTCATTATCTTAAGTGCAATATCATTCTGCATTGCTTATTCACTCTTTACAGCACCCTACTTACAGATCCAGACAGCAAGTGGAGATCTAAAGGAGAACTTAAGAGGCTATAACTTGTTGCTGAGCAATTAAGATAATCCCCTCATTAATGTGCTAATTTGCACTGTGCTTATAGAGTGAATGTAAGTTACAGGAACTTTTGGGCTTACATCAAATCCCCACCTCCCTCCATTCCAATTAGAGCTGTGACTTTGGGAAATTGAGCATTCAAAAGATCAGTTTCAATGGGTGTGGTTGATTTAAAATTCAATAAGGATATTAGACCACACAAGAATAGCATCACAAGATTCTCTTAAAGAGGAAGGGAATTTATTTCAGCAGCTTTAATAAACTCATATTTGAGTGTTGTTTTCCTTTGATTGTGAAACTGGATAATTGTTAGGAAGTCAAACTGATAACTTTATGGAAGTATTAAAATAACAGCATGGTGGTAATAATTGTCATGAAATATCTTCAAGGAACAACGTCCCCTGGATATTACATACTTTCCTGTCATCATCATAACCAAACTGTTTGTATTGGAAACTAAAACCACTGACCTTTTATTGTCTGACGACAATTTTTACCTTTAAAAAACAATTCTTGAGTAAAATCAGAGATAAACAAAGAAAAGCATAATGATTTTCATGCGAGAATTATCATCGCTCTTTCTTATGTCTGGATGGTGGACAGATCTGCCTTTCTCATATGAGGCAACGTCTCCCATACGGAGTGAAAAGTAAAATAAACTATTTTACAAATAATAAAAACAACAGATTAAAGAAAGGAAATTGAAATCAATTTTCAAGATGAAAAACTAAGTCTTTCATTGTATTTCAGTACATAGACCATTCAGAACAGATGTTGATGTTAAAAAAAACATGACATTCTCCAAATTCACAATCTTTCCACGCTATCAGAGCTTAACTCCTCTATTCTGTCTCATCAAATAAAACGTGAATTCTCAGACAATGATGAGTAAGAACCCCTGGGATAAAACCAAACAGCGGCTTATATAGATCAATAGAATACTCATCCTTCATGAAACAGGTAACATTTAATTAATCCTTAGCAACATGCCTACCCATATATGTATGATTCACTGCGATAAAAAGTAGTTTTGGCAAGAGAAAGCTTGACAACCATAGTCATGCTGGCATGATCATTAATAAATGCTAAAGTATTTACACTGTATTGACATTAGATGTTCAAGGAAAATTATCCTTCATGAAGGATGATATTACATCAATTGTAAAAACTCTTGCACTTGTAAGATAAAGTACTATATATCATCATTTCACATCAAACAATATGAATATATATTTTACTGATTCATCCCACACCACATCTTGAAATTCCATGCTGATTACATAGATTATCTTTGAATTAGACTTGAATGCTAAAGAAAACGATGTTTTCATCTGTCGTCATCTATCACACTTATATTTAAAAGAAGTCTATAACAAAATATCTAACTTTCATTAATAAAATAGACATGGTTTGACAAATATACGGTTATTTTTAAGTATTATTTAAAGAAATAATATTTAATGAAATTTTTTTCCATAATTTGACATCCTTTTTAACAGATTCCCTGAAAAGTAGCATAATTTCCCCTTATAATATATGAAAATTATTTTTGGATTCCGTAAAGGAACTCGTCTTTCATTCTTAAGATTAGGACAGAAGCATAATTATGGAAAGGAAAGGGTAATTAACTTGCAAATATGACTGTGTTCGAAACAATACAATACAAAAATATCACCGAGAAACACCTGTCAAACACATGTATATTCATATCAAATCAACTAATGCTATCCTCATCCAAACAAATCTAAGAGCATTCTGTTTGATGTTTCAATATGGGTCAATAATTAAACATGAAGATAATTCAAATTAAACGCAAGTACTTTTGAACTAACCACTTCCATATTATTCACAACACTGCCTGCAGGGAACTGGATGCTTGTTAACTTTTATACTATTCAGCATGGAGGCAATTCTTTCCTAATTCTTAGAATATAAGAGTACAAATTACCCAGCCACCCAATAGACGTTTCATAAATAGAGCCTCATGAAGCAAGAAAGACCCCATTCAAACAGCGTTAAAAGCCAGTCCAAGGCTAGCCCGATGCTGACCTACATTTTGATTTGAAAGAATGTAGGTCCAAATGTGAGACCAAAAGTTGGACCAAGTTTGTATAAGCACTAGAAGAAGTCTCACACCTGTGAATCTTTAATAACAGTGCACACAGGTCTAAATTTGGGTCCACAATATACGAAATTCAAATGTTCACCCTTCATTAAAATATAAAGCCTCCGTATCGTCAAAACTTTCAAATAATCGTTCATCCCAAACATCATTGAAAACACACAACTTCAGGGTAGGACTACATAGTACCACATTCAAGACCAGCCTAGCACTGGCCTAAAAGTGATCAGGCGGTGTAGTTTAAAAGGGTCAAATAGAAGACTAGACTTACCTGGGGCACACATACAATCACCGTCTATGTGATGACAGGTTGCTCCGTTCTGACAGTTACACGTTGCCTGGCAACCGTGACCGTAGCTACCAACAGGACACGTCTCGTTACAGCTGATTAAGAACACGGGAGAAAAAGAAACAAGGAAAACGGAACTCATCAGACGTTGATGGAGAAACTATAGATGGAGGAAACGTCATTATAGATGTCATCTAAGATAGGTAGTTCTGTAGGTGAGCTGATGAGCATGCAACTTTTGAATTACTCATGAAATGGGACTCATTTAGGCCTATAAAAATATCGAATAGTGTTTTGCAAATGCAAATTAGCGTTTGAGTGGGAGATGACATGTCTTGGAGATGGCAGACGTAGATAAGGATGGAACAAGGACAGAAGTGGAGGATGAGAGGAAGAGAGGAAGTAAGCTACCGAGGCATGGAAAGAAAGGGATGGACCTCTTTTTAAAGGTCGTAGAGAGGAATGGTGTGAATGATATGACCCACATGGTCTGGAATCTCAAATGTTATAGGAAGTAAGGTAGAAATTGTCACATTGTAGGTTCAGAGAGTGATACTGTACTACAAAACTATTTGCAGGAATGGCAACCTTTACAGAATACTGTATAATCATTTTTATGTTTTGAGACCAGCTTGACATTTTAGCATGTTGTTATTTTTGCGTTTTTATCAATGTCTGTATGCATGTGAACGTGCATCATACTGAGTGGAGATTTACCATAAAATTTACAAAAAAAATTCAGCTCATGTAGCATTCATAGGATACAAAAAAAGCTTGACCAACTCTTCTTATTACCAGACAAAACTTTTCTTTTACCTCAGTGGTATATTTGGGAAGTAAACACATCCAATCAACATTGTGGACCAGTTGGCAATTCTTTATTTGGTCCATTGAGTTTCAAGACAAACAAATGTGTCACAAAAAGATTTGTGTCACAAAAAGATTTATAAGGGGTAAACGAAATGAAGAAATTAAAAGTTAGAGTAAAGATGAATTTCATATTGTTAGCAAATAGGTCAATTTTTGTTCTGGTCTCTTGGAACCAGGGCATCACAATGACTTATTTACATCTAAATTGGCAAGAAAATTCAGCACTTTCAGGTTGTGTTCTATCTGGAATAAAGATGGGTAGGGTTTATGACAGTGGAAATTCACTTAATGTCCATGGTTGGTAAGGTCAAGTCTACACATCCGGGGCTTGTCCAGAAAAGCTTTCCCCAAAAGGTTCAAATCTATGACTATCTAGGATATAGGTTCCTGACCCATCCCAGAGAACCAGGGGCATTGTCAGCATCACAAAATGGGGTGAGTAAGGACACTAAGGGGGTGTTGCTCAAAATCAACTGCAAATCAACTGCAACTTTGCATATTGTAACGCATATTTTCATTCGCGCACGATATGCGCATTTAACAAGACGCGCATGAAACAATGATTTTGATTGGCGCGTTCCGATCAACTGCAACTTTTGAACAACACCCCCTAAAACGAATAGGATATAAGACAAATTCTGTAAAGAATCCTTTCTAATTAAGTGGATCCATATAATATAAAAGCTGTAATTTTCCGCTGGTGTTTTATTTTTGTGAATTTCGTGACCATGCATTTGCTAAATTTTCACCCATTAAAATGCCCATAGACTTGTGTACAATAATTCTTCAGAATGTTGAAATAAAACTTGTTAATGAGTGAAAAATTCTGAATTTCATAGAATTTCCTAAACTGTAGGTACATCAAATTATTGGCTTTTACAGTACCTGCTCTGTGATGGGCCTTTTCAACATGTGGGAACAAAATCAAGGCAAATATCATATGAGCATATACAAGCAATATTTCTCAACTTTACGATAAACAACTGACAAGTCCGTCACAATAAATACTCACATATTTCCCTGCCATCCAGGAGCACACGTGCAGGCGCCATCTACCGTATTACAATGAGCTCCATTCTGACATTCACATATATGGTAGCATCCATCGCCATAGGAACCAAGAGGGCAAGTGAAGTCACACTTAGAGCCNTCAAATAGAAGACTAGACTTACCTGGGGCACACATACAATCACCGTCTATGTGATGACAGGTTGCTCCGTTCTGACAGTTACACGTTGCCTGGCAACCGTGACCGTAGCTACCAACAGGACACGTCTCGTTACAGCTGATTAAGAAAATGGGAGAAAAAGAAACAAGGAAAACGGAACTCATCAGATGTTGATGGAGAAACTAGATGCAGGAAACGTCATTATAGATGTCATTTAAGATAGGTCTTTCTGTAGGTGAGCTGATGAGCATGCAACTTTTGAATTACTCATGAAATGGGATTCGTTTAGGCCTATAAAAATATCGAATGGTGTTTTGCAAATGCAAATTAGCGTTTGAGTGGGAGATGACATGTCTTGGAGATGGCAGACGTAGATAAGGATGGAACAAGGAGAGAAGTGGAGGATGAGAGGAAGAGAGGAAGTAAGCTACTGAGGCATGGAAAGGAAGGGATGAACCTCTTTTAAAGGTCATAGGGAGAGGAATGGTGTGAAAGATGTGACCCACATGGTCTGGAATCTTAAATGTATCATCCTTTTACAAACTGTAGAAAATGTGGTAAAATAGTAACAGACAGTGAGGCTGTACTAAAAACCTATTTGTAAGAATGGCCACCCTTACAGAACATTAATAGGATACAAAATAAAAAGTGTGAATTACCAAACAGCTTCACCAAATGTTTTCTTAGTAGGCAAAACTTTTTCAACAAACCTTTTTTGCTTAGTTGTTCATTAGGGAAATTAAAACTGATACTACAAAGGAAACGTATCTCATCAGCATTGTGGAATGGTTGGTATTTAACTTCCTCAGAAAAACAAAAACATTTCATGAAAAGATTTATGAGGGATAAAGTATACCAACTCCATTGGACTATGAAGTAAGTACATTCTAGCAAAGTATAATTATTATCTAGCATCTTAGAACCAGGGGTCAATTGCACGAAATTGTCTTAGCAATCATGTCCTTGCTAAGACGTCTTAATTGTGCCATCTTCTCAACATAGACATAGCCATTGATACATCTATGTTACGAGGGTGGTACAAGAAGTTTTGACGTCTTGGCAAGAAGAGAACAGCTAACACCATTTCGTGCAATTTGCCCCAGGGGATTGATTGCCAGGCTTTACATCAAAATTGGGCAGAGAATTCTGCACTGTAAAGTTGCACTCTATCTGGAAAAAAGAAGATGGGTAGGGCTTATATCAATGGAAATTCACTTTTGTCCATGGCATGGCTGTTAAGGTCAAGATCATATCCGGGGCTTGTCCGGAAAAGCTTTTCCCAAAAGGTTCAAATCTCTGACCAACAAGGATCTAGGTTCCTGACCCACCCCAGAGAACCAGGGACAGTGTCGGCACCAGAAAATGGGGTGAGTAAGGACACTAAGAAGAATAGGATATAAGGCAAATTCTGTAAAGAATCCTTTCTAATGAAGTGGATCCATATAATATAAAAGCTGTAATTTTCCGCATTTGCTAAATTTTCACCCATTAGAATGCCCATAGACTTGTGTACAATAATTCTTCAGAATGTTGAAATAAAACTTGCTAATGTGTGAAAAGTTCTGAATTTCATAGAATTCCCTAAAATGTAGGTACATCAAAATATTGGCTTTTGCAGTACCTGCTCTGTGATGGGCCTATTCAACATGTGGGAACAAAATGAAGGCAAATATGATATGAGCATATACAAACAATATTTCTCAACTTTACGATAAACAACTGACAAGTCCGTCACAATAAATACTCACATATTTCCTTGCCATCCAGGTGCACACGTGCAGGCTCCATCTACCGTATTACAATGGGCTCCGTTCTGACATTCACATATATGGTAGCATCCATCGCCGTAGGAACCAAGAGGGCAAGTGAAGTCACACTTAGAGCCTACGTAGCCAGTAGCACATTTGCATTGTCCAGTTATGGGATGACAGCTGCCAAATGAGAAGTTGAAAATTGTGCTCAATTTGTAACATAAACATGCATTATTGTATATCTGCAATTTAAACTTCTAAACATTCGGTGCAAGCAAACTCCGAGTTTATCAAGCATTGACTCCCAGTAATAGTATTTAAAACCATAGTGATATCCATGAAATCATGATTTACCTTGATGAGAAACGAGTCAGCATACAGTAGAAAGAGTCACTCTCAATATTGAGATATTGTGGTTCAAAAATTAACTTGTTATATAGCAAAAATATTATGCAATCAGGGTAATTACTTTGCAAAGAATCATGGTTTCATAAACATTTAGTTTGTACTATTCCATATTAATATTAACAATGGCAACTATCTTAGAAAACAACAATCTCCAAAATAACAAATTAAAACAAAAAGTTAAAATCATTCAAGAGTAATTAATGTGGACATTATGGTGAACACATATTGTAAGAACATAATCCATTTTATTGGTTTGAATAAGGAATTATTATAACTCTTTGGTTTGAAACAGATGAGTCTCCTTGTTACACCTGCCTTGACAAACCTTTTCCAGCACTCTAATAATATCCTTGCAAGCTGACCCACTTTAGTACAAGTCATAACCCATATGTTTACAAACATTTGGGCTGCAATAGTGCTTGTGAAGAAAATCCAGGAAATATAAGAAGGACCAATAGATTTTCCTGACAAAAACTTTCAGAAGGTGCCCTACATCTCTAATATTGTAAAAGGCGTTTACAATACTCTGAATCAAGAGATAGGATAAATTACAATAATTCTCTCAATCTGACATAAACACATGAATCATTGACTTGAAGGTAATGGTGCAAAATTTTTCTCCCAAAGATGTAATGTTTATACCAAGAAAGAAGGAAATGTCACTCAGAAATGTGGAAGCCAACGTGTCTAACACGAGGCCATCACTAGAACATTTTTATCTCTAAAACATGTTTGGTGGCGATGAATGACATGCTCTGAGAATAAAAGGTCATTAATAACTTGTCACAGAAAATAAGACTGCTCCAATCTTCAGTATGCTTAATGCTTGAGTTTCAAATAGTTGCATATGTTCTAAAAGAATATTTAGGTTGTGTTATGTTTGATCGGACATACCTTGAAGAGTGTTCAATATTACAGCTGCAAAAACTGGTGCAGTTATTGCCATACTTCCATGGAGGACATACTGAAATCAAATTGAAAACAATCAAAAAATAAACATGTAATTCTGAATTACGTAAGCTGAAATATATAGGTGTATATCTCTGTTAATGAACATTAACAAACCTTCTTGTTTACCCCTTCAATCAGGAAATTAACACTGAATTGTGAACATGTCGAAAACTTTTGATCAATATTCAAGAATGATTTTTTTTTTAGCATAGGCAAAAGTTGCTTGCCGGAGTTGAGCAAGCAAAAAGGAATCAATAATGGTTTCAAAATATATGTTTTGCCATTCAAATTACTCATCTTGTGAAAATACCTGATCTTACAATTGTCTTATTACTAAAATTTTAAGTGTTTTGAGCAGATCTATTTTGGGGCATGTGCTTAAAAAAATAGGAAGAACACTTGTTTACTGAATAATATACCTTTATAATATACCTACTATTGCATGAGCATGGGTCTCCCTTATTTGTTTTATATCATGATATCAGACAACTTCTTTTCATGCTGGGCAATAGGACAAAATATTGCCTTGCTAAAATAAACAGTGGAATCATGATGCAATTGTTTATAATTCCCATGTCCCTATATATTAGGACAAAAGGTCAACAGACTGAAAGCAGAACTATTACATAACCAGGAAGAAAAGAGCGCTATAACTTTGATTGGCACATCATGGTACCTTATTGCTTTCCTTCAGGTCATCCATCAGTTTTAATTATTACAATTATAAATGTCAGACATTGTGATGCATTTCAAACTTCAGGGAAAACGTCTCAGGATTTGAGTCCAGATTCAAGCTTGAGATAACAGACATGTGCAGCAGTTATAACAGCTGCATTCAAGTTTTAATTGATTAAATTTTACTGTGGAATGTTGATAACCATAACACATGATTATAGTAATGATAATGATGATAGTAAGGAGGATGAGGATGAGGATGATGATTATGCTGATAATGATAATGACGGTGATGATATTGAGTAAAATGAGACCGATGATGATGATGATGCGGAGGATAAGAATGATGATGATCAATGATGAGGAGGATGAGAAGGAAGATGAGAGTGATGAGGATCCTGACAACCATGAAAATGGTGATATTGCGGAGGATGAGGATGATGAAGATGACTAGAATAATAAGGATGATGATAATACGGATGACGATGATGATGACAATGGTGATAATGATGATGGTTATGATAATAGTGATGAGGATTATGATCATGATCATAATGGTAATGATAATAATAATGATGAGGAGAATGATGCATATATCCATTGAGCTCCTCATCCACTAAAATCACAATGTTCACTGTAAAAAAAATCAAAAGAGATCAATTGGTACTTACCACTCTCTTCACAGTATCTTCCATAGTACCCATCAGGACATCTGGAATAAAGGAAACATATCAATGGGTTAATGATAGATTAGATTACAAAAAATATCAATATTTCATTTTTCATAAAGACAAAATAGTGGTGAAAGCTAGATGGGAAAAACGGTGACAAAGTGGGGCAGGAGAGATGAAAAGAGAAAAAATTGAAAGGATGGAGACGAGACACAAAGAAATAGGGGCCTAGTGGGTAGGTGTAAGATTAATGTGTGTGTGTGTATGTGTATTGTGTGCATTCATGTGAATGCATGCATAAGTGCGTGCATGTGTGTGTGCATGTGTGTGGGTGGGTGTGAAAAAGAGAGAGATAATATACATATAGAGTACAGCAGAATACAAAGAAAGTTTAGTAACAGAAGAGAAATGAGTAAACCAAACTCATACAGAATCAATATTCGGCATACATTTGATGAAATTACTTCAATAAGGGTACTAAAGTAGAACATAAAAGCGCATGATTGATTTTTTTTATCCCAGAAAACATGAAACGTGAAGAAATGTCTACAAATAAGGAGGACAAGTGAATGAGTAATAATGGGGCAACATGGGTAAAAAGAAAAAAATGAGACATCGATTGGCACATGGCGTGTGGAACATCCCAAGTGGTGAAAAGATGAGACTCTATCATGCGTATTGTTACATGGATTTGCGGTTGACCTAGATATAAATGTAGAATGAAGAGCATCTTAAACCCTGTTCCCACCTACATCATTGAACTGTTTCAATAGAACCAGTCAAAAAATAAATGAGAAGGCTGGTCATGGTTTGATCTCATGTGGTCTTCTGAACTAGTTTTGAAAATTACATCACAAGGCAATTTTTTGCATGTACTAGTTTTTCATGTACACCTACAATAATAGGAATGAAAATCACACTTGACAAACCAGGGAAGAATTTTCACTTTTCATACTTGATTATTAGTTTTTCAAACATTCGGGAATCTTTTTTTCAACACTTTACTGTACACTTCTATGTGACAGACAGCTTTGGTACAGCAATCCTGCAAAAAAAAATAGCAATTTGTGACGTGATACCAGGAGGATTATTCCCTGCAAACCAACATTTGATAGACTCAATGGGGCTAGAGGGCTTGAAAATATCACACAAGGAATGACCTGCTATTCACCTCACCAGAGCAATTAAAGACAATTGTACATCTACTGGTATAAAAAAGCACAGTGACCAAGCAGACGAGGACCATATACCGGTCAGGTGATTCTCAAAAAAACGGTTTAGTGGAAACCACTATCGACAGCCCAATGAGAACAGGGTCAATCTTCACTCATGAAATCACTTCTATCGGAGAGAAAATAAAACACTTCGGTGGTTGAAAACATGTTTGTGGCTGCAGGGGAATCTGAAAGGGGTTCAGATCTATGTTTCACAAACGAAGAAAAGGAAATGATGTCATTTTAGCAGTCTATTGAATCTCGTATCCAAGCCACATATTCCACATTTAAACCTTCATTCCCAAGATTGTTTCTTCTGTCATTTTCATTTCTTGCTGCCGATAAAGGTAAAAAATATTATGCTTCTGTTTATTTTTAAATTATTTAGTGATTCATCTGTTGAGTTGGTTGATTAATCGGTTGTGAGAAATGTAGTTAATACAAATCATACAGTGTAAGTCTGAATTCTTTGCTACCTGTTATCATCATCAAAGCTGAGAAAATTAGGACTAGTCCACTGATTCCATTTTAATTCCATTGTCCTGTGTTTTATAGTGATAACAGGTAGGCAAAGGATTGTGACAGGCACTGCATGTATATTTCAAATTGGTTAGATTTCACTTGAAATGTCTCCAGACCACAGAGATTGCTTGTTTAATATTCAACGAGCTTCCGAGCCGAGGCTTGCTGCTAATTCTCGGCTTTACTTATGCACAGACTGTAAACGATATGCACGATGATACACAGAGGTATGCTTGAAGTTATTTGCGCTTTCACCTAAGCTTGAAGAGAACTTTAAAATTTAAATCCAAGCGTCATCACCAGAATCCCGCAGGGCCTAAGAGTGGATTAGGCAGCTTGGTAATCTAGGTTGTCTAAAAAGGGAAAACAGGGCGCAAAGTCAGGATCGTGAAGTCTGTATACGTGATTCTGACTGGTTGTATGATGCAAACATATCAATAGTATTACTCAGCATATTTTTAAATGAAGGTAGTATTGTTTCATCATGTTTAAAGTTAATTTTTGAATATCTGATGAAGATATGAAATTTTGATATCAGTTTATTGAAAATTGAAACTACAGGTGTATATTAATCATTTCCATTGTTGAATAAATTGATCTAAATTGCAAAATCAGGTTTCTTATATCCTGCTCACTCATAAAGTACATTCCATTTAACATGAAAAATACCATAATTTATAATTGAAAATACAGAAATATTTCAATGAAAGATATCAGAAACAAAGAAGAAGGCCAATTTGGGCTATTAAGCTGGAACTTGATTTTCTTGCATTCTTTTCCACCAAATTCATTGATTTTTAGCAGTAAGTGTTGAGATTCACAGGAGCTATTTTACCTAAGACCCCCCAAAATTGGATGCCTTCAACCGACCGACCCTCTGATGATGGACCAACCTGAATTTTTCTTTCGCTTTTCACCAAAAGTAACCACAACAAAATTGACAATAAAATTATAGGAAAACATGAGAAATATAACTTCAAAAGTTTTTTTCACATGTTTTAGGACTATTTACTCCATTGCAAGTCCTATTTTCTACATGAAATCTTTTCTAAAAAGTGAAGAAAAAAAAAGGAGTTTTTTACCCAATCAACGCAATTTTTCAAAAAAGTAATTCTTGGGCATCCAAACAATTTTTTGCCTTATTCAACCACATTATAATTTTTGATTGATAAGAGGAGCAGTAAAGGTCCCTCTACTTTGATTTCATCACGCATTTCAAAACAGATTTGCATCATTTGACCTTAAAAGGGGGCTACATCCTAGTATTTCATTTCATATCTCCATTCAGAGTGACTTTGAAGGTCAGCATTATGACTGTCTTGGAAGAAAGCAAATTGTCATTGACCCAATATATTGCATTCATTGTATTCTTATGATCAATAGCAGTGTATTCATGAGTTTGAATATTTTGCTTGTAATTCACCTTTTCGTGAGATCGAAGAATAATTGCTTGAAATATAATTTCTCGATTGTCAGTTGCCTTAACCAAACTACACTGATGTAAATGTAAATATGAGCAATAAAAATGTAAATGAGCAACTTTTGGCATTGGGCATCCCTGATTATCATAAGCAGTAAATATGGTGATTTTGCGAAAAGAAACACAAATGAATCACAAAATAGAATGGTACTCTCACAAAAAAAAAAATGGCTGAACAAGCCTGAAAATAAGTAGGGTCACTGAAAATACATGTACAATAGTGCTGTTGATATCTACAAACAGAAATACAAGAATAATAAATCATTTTTGTTTGGTTTCCTTGGTTTATGGCCATGACATTTCAAAACGTATTTCAGTGTCATCCTCAGAAGATAAACAGTGCCCTTTTCAGGGTCACTTTGTCAACCGAGGGAGAGAGAAGAAGAGAATAAGAAGGGAGTACGAAGGCGGATACGATGACAGGAAAATTTGAGGGGAAGAGAAAGAGGATGTGTGGGTAGATGCAGACAGGGGGAAGTTGAGGGAAAGAGAAAGGGGGAAGTGCGAGGAGGTTAGAAATACATGTAGGAAAATTGAGGGCAATATAGAGAGGAAGATAATGAGACAAGGAAGGTAGACAGAATACGGGCAAAGGAATAGAGAGGATGAGGAGGAAGTGCAGTAGCATAATTAGAATCCATTAAATGGTTAAAGTGGGTCATCAGTAATACAAACAAATTTCATAGAGATCTACATACTAACAAAATCCGTTCACATGTCTTAATGACTTTATTTCTTTAGAGTTCAAAGGATAGAAGGGTGTGCTGAAGAAATCATCTTCAAAGTTCAGTTGCCTGAAATCCTTCTTTGTTTGCTTTGTTTAGACTTTAGCCACTTCAGAAAGTTTGGTTTTACATTCATGAGTTTTGTTCTCATGGGCAGATATCACTAATCATATGAATGATGTAGAATATGTTTAACAATTGGAAGACAATTGGCACCCTTTAAGGATGTGAGTTGAAGAGAGGGAAGTAAGGTCGGATCCACTCAATCGCTAAATCGGAAGTGTACCAACAACAAGCTTGATTTAAGGCTCCATCACATCTTTGCGTTAACAGTTAACGTCTGCACAGTGTTCATAAAAATTTGAAAGACAACATAAAAAAACAGAAATTCAGAGGGAAGACGCTTGACTATAAAAAGTTGAAGGCATTTGGCAGACACTTGACAAACACAAGCTTTAACTTCAGCTAAATATCNAGTTGAAGAGAGGGAAGTAAGGTCGGATCCACTCAATCGCAAAATCGGAAGTGTGCCAACTACAAGCTTGGTATAAGGCTCCATCACATCTTTGCGTTTACAGCCAATGTCTGCCCAGCTTTCATTTAAAAAAATAAAAAGATGCTCCATGTACATACAGAAAGACAGAGGGAAAACGCTTGACTAAAGTTGAAGGCATTTGGCAGACACTTGACAAACACCTTTTGCTTCAGCTAAGCATTTTTCCTCTGTAACCATGTGCGCACTGTGAGGGGGGGGGGGGGGGCTTTGAGGACGTCAAATCTTATATAACAAGGACGTTGCTTTAGTCTGCACAAAATTTTTGCTGATGACCTTTTTGGGGAGGCTTGTCAGCTCCTCAAAGGGGGGGGGGTTAAAATTACAAGTTGGTCCATCCACAGACATCTAAATCCTGGGTGCGTGCATGGTAATTTTGCAAAATTTGGAATACTCGGCAGACGTTGGCTATGAATGCAAAGGTGTGACAGAAACTATAAGAATCTTGATCTAAATATCATCTGCTGACTATCACATCCCACTGAACAAAGTCATTAGGTTGGAGCATCTCAAGGGCTTATTTAAAGCAAACATGGTTTGAAGATGAGTGCATTCTCATCAACAGCAGATGAGCTATACACGTCCAATGAAGTGACACATTTTCTGACTCAATTAACATGGAATGATTTGGTTCTTGTGACGTGAAATCACTATATTCTCATAGGTGTTATGCTTATATTATTATGATAGAATCATAAATTAGAATATAATTAGCCAATATATCAATGTCCCAGTTACAAGAGAAAACAATGTAATGAAGTAAATATCAATTAGACATTCTATTTGGGTAATACAAACAGAACATTTAACCCCATTATAATTTAGAAAGCTTTAAATCACCCCGTAAAAATATACAGCACCTCTTCTCAAGTGAATTCATTGGTATAATCTTTTAATCATCTCATCACACATTCATTGAATTTCAGATTTTAAACAAATAAATCATAAAAAGAAGAAACTGTTACAATTGATCTATCTTATACAGAAATAACCAAGTTCTACAAATAGAGCCCAAAGAATGTCAGTATGAAAATTGTGCAACAAATTCAATATACCACAAATTATATCCATTATTAACTGCTACAGGCACATACATGCCCAATAGCCATCATAAATGTCTGCTTTAATCTGTGCATGTTATGACTTTGCTTCACTCCATTAGCAGCTCAAAATTGGCTTCAGACGAGAAATAACTTAGAATCAACAATGCCCTAGGGATCGATGAAAGGAAACATTTTGATCTGACAGTTTACCTTACGATCCTATCACGCTCACACGCTACTTCCGTCAACAAGTGGACTCTTGTGACGTACAGTTCCCTCCGTACAAACTTAATTTGGCTGCTGATATTTCTTTTAATTCTATGCAACTCATTCAAATAACCTAGATTCTGTTTATTCATTAATGAAGTTAACAATCTGACTGGAAACACTAACTCCATGGGAGGAAGGCATTCATCAACTGTTTTTTATTTTTGAGCTTGAGTTTATGGTGTTGATGAAATCTGATCAAATTCACTTATTCCGATGTGTCAATAATACACTTGAGCCCTTGGGTATGTCCTATCCTGCATAACAAAC
Source organism: Temnopleurus reevesii (assembly GCA_036244855.1). NCBI lineage: Eukaryota > Metazoa > Echinodermata > Echinoidea > Temnopleuroida > Temnopleuridae > Temnopleurus > Temnopleurus reevesii. Next base: position 91,569 of record BQKZ01000875.1, read on the forward strand.
TTTTGAACCTTTGTACCTCCTGCATTCTCAAAGGTCAACAAGATAAATTGTCATGCTGTGGGGCACATGACCTGGATTGTTCTGTTTACCGAATGTTGTACATGACAAACATGCTCTGCTCCAGTGGGTTTTTGTTTTGTTTTGTTTGAAAAACCATTTCCTAAAGGACTCTTTATATAGAGGGCAAGAATGCCAAATAGGTTGGAGTCTTACATTGTATGTCTTTGGTGGCCTCTTTTATATCTTTGAATGGATTCATATTATTTTTACATCAGAAAAAAATTCATTTCATAAGGTGCAATTTAAACTTTCCACATGACAATCTAATAATAATGCTAGAATTACTTATGTTTCTTGATATTTCATTGATGTCTATTCCCCGACCAATTTCTCAATTATAAACATTACCATCATTGTAAACATTTTAAATGCATGAAATCAATATCTGTGCATAATTTACCATGCGTAAAGTGCAAGTCAGAAAATTTCACTACCTTTTATTACTGTAAAAGAGAATTATATAGTCCAGTGATCCTAATGTGAACCAATTATCCAGAGTTTCACAAAAATGACAAGTAAAATCTGACATGTTAAATCTACAGCTTTTTGTTTACATAGATAAGCACTAATTCAAGATAGCAGATGGTCAAACTGAAGGCATCATTAAGAAGTAAGAGTTTTATAGATGTTTAGAGTAGCAAATTTTCACACTCCATTTTAATCAGAATAAGAATGTTTTTGTCATTTTCTCACCTGCAGCTACCATCAACCGTCGAACACCGGCCATCGTTCTGGCAGCGGCACTCTTGATTGCAGTTGACTCCGTAGGTTCCAGATAGACATTGAAGTTCACATCGGTCGCCTTGGAAACCCTCTGGGCATTGACACGTGCCATTGACGGGGTGACAGGAGGCCCCATTGAAACATGTACAACGCTCCCTGCAATCCTGGCCATACCGACCCCTGCGACATGGCACGGCGCATACCTTGCCCTATTAAATAAACAAAGTAAGTAGGGAAAAATTAATGCATGAATGTATGCAGTCTGCATTTTATGGAGGTTGAATTATTCTACAGACTTGATGTATGGAAAGCTAAATATAGTTTGTATTACTGAGGAATATGGAAAATTGAAATAGCAGTCACACATATCACAGTGGCCACCTGTCTGTAGTATCCAACTGTCTACTATGGCCACCTTAATTGGTTCCCTCTACATAAAACGAGCATTATAGAACCAGGCTATAGAGGGCACTTATCTACAGTGGCCACTTTTTCTGTTTTCCTTGGGTGACCTTAGGTATAACTGTAATCATTTTCATTGAGGGCACATATCATTTTATGGTTTACTGTACATCCCACCGCTGCCACCAGTGACATTTAAAGATATATATAAAATAATCATAACACATTCGATATGAGGGAAACTGCACATAACGTTTCTGATATTATCCCTAGAATATGATCCTAATTCTCACAAGTATATCTCTTAAAATATAAAATAGCTAAAGATCCCACATATAACATCCTGTTTCAATCAGCAATAAAACATTGCAAAATATCTCAATTTTATTTGTTAACCATATTCATGTAGTTAAAATAATTCTTGCCGTATCCCGACATGGATAAACACTGATTGCCAGTGCATTTCCGATAAACTGTAAAAATTCCCAGGCGGGTAGGAATTGAACCCATAATCTCTTGTTGAGATAGGCAAGCATAATTTCAATAATCATCTATCCAACACAAAAATTATTCGATTGGTATTCCAATGATAAATTTTAATGGATGACAACATTATTCCTACCTTCCAACCTGGTTTGCATGTGCATACACCTGTGGTAGGATCGCAGACACCATTGTTCTGGCATTGACACTGACTCGCACAGTTTGCTCCATGCGTACCTTCAGGGCAATAGTCTCGACATCTGCATTAGTGGAAGATACAAAAGGGATTTGAGAATGAACGTCACTTCAACAAAGAATGTATGATGACTTTATTCCTACTTTCCATCAAAGGAAGATGCAAAAGGGGTTTGAGAACGGATGTCATTACAATGGTTACCGGTACTGACAAAAATGGTTTCACATTACCTGTTTTGCATTATGTACCTAATTTTAGAGCAAATTTTTATCTAAATCATTCAAATCGCGTATACATGAGTTGCAATTTGCTCCAACCGAGTGCATGTTCCTTCAATACAATATTCCCCACCTTTGCATCAATGGGGGATACAAATCAATGTTTAATATTAGATGTCACAATAACACAAACACTTTCTAACATATCATCTCGGAGATGTAACAGGGTAATTACAAAATTACTTGAAATCCTATTTTTCTTGAAAAAAAATACATTTCCCTTGATAATTCTGGACACCAGCATTTCAACAATATACTGGAATTACTTAACTCGTGTAAATCTAAGCATAGTTCCATAACTAAATACCTGCTTTGTATCATAAATCTGGTTAAATGGTAAACAAAAAAAATTTGCTTACATTAAAAAGTTTGAAAATCTATATCAGAACTTTTGATTTCACCATTTAATAACCGACAAACACCAGATTTGATTTAAGTGTGATTTCCCAAGGATCAAGTAACATACCTGCACATTAATAAAGGTACACAGTTCAGCTAATAGAGAATATAAAATCAACTGAGTCATTTTGTTCTGAAAATTCTATACTAATGGGAATTGGACGATATATAATGTAAATACTTAAAACATATAGAGCTGGCTACAAATTTAGGTACCATTGCTTGTCAGTTTGACTTTTAGGGGGTTGGTCTTTTTTTTTCAATTTTACATACAAGATCAATTTCAAGTAAATCATGTGAGCAATTCATTTCAACTCATTTTATAAAAATAGTTTGGGTTCAATATCAATGACTCAAATGAACCCAAACAAAATGCAATTGCAGATCAGCATATTATTTTAATGGACATCATAACATTGCTTTCAATTCTAACAAATCCTAGAAAAACCAAACCAGGGATGTCAGGAAAGAGATACGGAAATGAGCGTTGTTTGTATTCATAGCCTTAAATACACACGATGGATTAGCAATACATGTATTACTCAAATTAGATCACTTCAATGAAAAGATCACTATTGGTTTTCATAATATATTGCAAAAAAGTAAATTGTAAGTTATCTAGTTGTTTTCCCCTCAAACACAATGTCAAATAGATTAAATGCAGGCAATGCCCTACTGCATGATATAAGAAAGATGATTCCTTTAATTCTGGTTTCCTTTTATCTTTTTACATGTGAAAAAGTATTGATTCTAATGTATAAGCTGGGGTTTTATTTTTTGTAAATTTTGAATCCATGCATTCACAAAAATGTCCATAGATTTGAGTGCAATAATCTTACAAAACGTGAAAATACAATCTTGCTAATGTGTGAAAAGGTCTGAAATTCAGTTAATTCACAAAAAGATTTACGGGTTTCACAGTAAGAATGAATCTTTGCTATTATCAGTATTCATTCTATGGGGATAGGGCAGAGCCAAGCATGCACAAGGGTACTTATTTACAGTTAGCAGTGATCAGATTTTCACTTAAAGGGAAACCAACCCCTGGGATTATCGTGCTCTCATTGAATGACGAATAATCAGATGAACAAATTGTGAAAATTTGAGCAAAATCGGACAACCCGTTCAAAAGTTATGACTTTTCAAAGTCACAGAGATAGGACGATCCCCATTGCTCATGGGGATCCGTGCGATAGGCAAATTCGACGGAATCTGTGACGTCATGTCGGACAACTCCTCATTCCAGCTGTATACAAATTTTCACATTTTCTCCCTTTTCTCCGAAAAGTCAACAAAATACCAATTTTCGAATGGGGTATAGCATTTCTGTATTGATTCTGCATGTATTTTGAGAAGAATGATGTTGCAACCTTACTTTAAATTTTACATTAATCCATTTTTAAGAATTCTATGTACAAAGTGAATGAGAAGTTGTCCGACATGACGTCACAGATTCCATTCAATTTGTCGATCGCACGGATCCCCATCATNGTACCTTCAGGGCAATAGTCTCGACATCTGCATTAATGGAAGATACAAATGTGATTTTCGATTAGATGTCACAATGATTACTAAAAATGGTTACAAAGTACCTGTTTTGCACGATGTAATTGAATAAATGTGCTTATATCATTTAAATTGTATTGGATTTTGTAGTTTGGTCCTTGGTTACCTTCAGGGCAATAGTCACGACACCTACATCTATGGTAGATACAAAAGGGATTTGAGAATGATGTCACTACAATGATTAAAATGGTATACAGTATCTGTTTCGTAACATGTACCGGGATGGGGGTTTATCTTTAAATCATTTAAAATGCGTGTAGATGGGTAGCAGTTTGGTCCATGGGTTCCTTCAGGGCAATAGTCACGACATCTGCATCAATGAAGGATACAAAAGGGGTTTGAGAATGACTGTCAATACAATGATTACATAAATATATGCACAGTATCTGTATCTGAATGCTATAAGAGCAAATTTATATTTAAATCATTTAAAATGTATGTCTGGCTGGGACAGTTTGCTACATACAGTAGGTACCTTCAGGCCAGTAATTGCGATACCTACACCATGGATCCTGTCGTAGTAGGATCCATGCCTACACCAAAAGACGAAAGACATTACAAGTATACAAACGCTTTCTTACACTCAGGGAGGATCTCAGAGATATAACTAGATAATAGTACCAGAAATGAAATGTTATGCTTGTAGTTTGTATGAAATACTCTATATATTCATGATTTGAGACTTACTGATGTAAATGCTCTAAACGTATCAACTCTTGTTTACAAATGTAGATTCTGTCAAGTTTGATTGTTTTATATTCTCTTAACATTCATGATCAATTTCAAGCAAATCATGGAAGTAATTCATTTCAAGTCATTATACAAAAAACAGTTTGGGTTCAATATCAATGACTCAAATGAACCCAAACAAATACAAATGCAGATCAGCATATTATTTTAATGGACATCATAACATTGCTTTCAATGCTAACAAATCCTAGAAAAAACTAAACCAGGGATCTCAGGAAAGAGAGACGGAAATGAGAGTTGTTTGTATTCATAGCCTTAAATACACACGGTGGATTAGCAATACATGTATTACTCAAATTAGATCACTTCAATGAAAAGATCACTATTGGTTTCCATAATATATTGCAAAAAAGTAAATTGTAAGTTATCTAGTTGTTTTCCCCTCAAACACACTGTCAAATAGATTAAATGCAGGCAATGCCCTACTGCATGATATAAGAAAGACGATTTATTTGATTCTAATTTTCTTTTATCCCTTTACATGTGAAAAAGTATTAATTTTATTGTATAAGCTGGACTTTTATTTTTGGAAATTTCGCCACCGTGAATTCACAAAAATTTCCATAGACTTGAGTGCAATAATATTACAAAAATGTGAAAACAAACATCTCACCAATGTCTGAAAATGCCTAAATTCAGTAAATTCACTACATTTACGTATGCTAAACTATTGGGTTTTACAGTATGCAAGAATCTTTGCTATAATCAGTATTCATTCTTTGGGGATAGGGCAGAGCCAAGAATACATAAAATATTTACAGTTACCAGTGATCAAATGTTCACCTAAGTAAAAACAATCAGCTACCAAAAGTTCTGAAAAGCTAAAAAAACAATGGACTTTTTATTTGATAAAGAAGGCATTTCACACTTTAATACAAGTCACTTATTCTAATTGTTTCAAGGGCATTTCCTATTACTGTTTTTAAGCAAATATCAAGGAGAAATTCAATCAGTTTTGTGGATATGGAAGAAGAAGAGGATGAAAGTTCTCAGCAACAAGAGCAGGAAAACGAGGAAGTTGAATGCCACATGTACTAGAAAAACTTCCACCACTTAAAAGTTTCCTGTTCCCGGCTTTGGCACCGAAAGCAAAAATCCCAAGAAGAATGCTTTCCTTTTTGCTCAAATACTGTCTGTTTAATGTTGTTATCCTTTGATTAATGAGTGTATTTATCCATGTATAAATGAAACATAAAATACTAACTACCCTGATCAAACTTACCCCAAAAAGTATTAAAGGGATGCATAAGGAGAGCATCCTTCTCACCCCCTTACATTTTAATCCCTGGTACGAGGCCAACATTTTTGCATACAATTCTTTCACATTTGGACTGGTGTTTGTACATGGATGAATGCGTATCATAAAGAGTGGGAATTCCACAATTCCATCAGAGCAGAATCAGTGAAAATAAAACAAACAAATTTCAGCTTATATAGTGTTCTTCAATTACCTTTTAAATTATTCAATATATTACAAATATCAAAGAGTTCTATTGAATGAAGGAAGCAGAAAATATTCATTTCATTCCAATGTGAATTTGGAAGCATTTGAATTTTCAAGCTCACTTTCAGTGCTTGCAGAGTTCGAAGGATCTCATACAGACAGCAGACCAATTTAATCGCAATACATGATTCACCCTAACCAACTGTCTCTATTCATTGGGGATTTTCGGGAACAAATGGGAGAAACAGGCAGGGAGGAATTGAAACATCAGACTTGATCAGTTCCCTGGCGTCCTCTACCCTTCGTATTAGAATGAAATGCCATTCCGACAGCCGCCCTCTCAGGGATAAAAATATTCAACCTCAAACTAATTGTTTGTAATTTACATACATGTGGATGATACTTGAAGAACAGGTGAAACGATTAAGGGCAATATTTGACTTTTCATAGAGTAGAAGTAGACATTGAAGCTCAAATTTGAAGGCTTAGAATCATGTCGAGCACTCAGAGCCAACGCATATGATATCTGTTTGATTCTTCAGTTCACATTGACATTGAAGACTGAATGTGGGCAAGAAATATCTTGTATTGATAAAAATCAGAAAATAAGATGAACAGATCAAAAATGTTTGGAGTAAATAAGAAAACAAAGAAGAAGGTGATTAGTATTACATTGATATTAAACTCAACAATGATTTTCAGGCAAATTGGCCACTTTTGGTAATATGATATGAAATATAACCTTTTAATAAAAATCTCATTCTGTACGAGAGACAAACACACATCTCCTGTTATAAACGCATTGCTGCTATAGCTTTAATGAAAATATTGTCCAAAAGTCTATCATATACTGAATAACAATAAGGTCTTCCATTAATTACTTACAACATAGTATCAGCAATATCCACAGTTAAGGACTAAATAAAGTAATATACATGCAAATGTTTTTTCATGACATAGAAATCGATAGAGATTTAAAGAAACCCCCTGGCTGTTTTCTCAAAAAGTTCCCCTTTTGCTACCCCTAATCTAACAAAGCAAAATTCACTTCATTTCCATTATATCGCCCAGGGATATTGAGCTAACATTATTTCCTTCTTTGTACAAAATTCGACTTTCAGATCTCAAACATGGAAGAAAAGGAATTTCAGCATGCAAATAATGTTCCGTTTCACCTTTTGCTCAACTGAGAAACATGAATCATGTAGGAAGCCTTTATAGGGTGCCTCGATGCAAGCTATGTATAAACCAAGGAAATCCTTAAAACCATACAAACCAGGGTCCTCATAAAACAATGCCATCTCCCTAAAGACTTTAAGCCTTTACTCAAAACTGTACTGTGCCATGTACATTCAGTCATTTAAAATATCATTATGTCGTGATAATATGAAATATATTCATCAATGATATCAATAATAATAATAACAAAAATAATAACAATAATAATTATAATAATCCACTTTTTCTAAAAAAAAAATGCTCAAAGCGCAACTCTGAAAAATATGTGAAGAAGTAGAGCAAATTATACATTCATGAGACATAACAGAGAATTTGTGTTAATTTTACCAATCTAAAAAGAGCTGTTCTTCAATTATCCATATAATGTATATATCCTTATTTTCGTAATGCATTTTTTCTGTCTGTGATATTACAATGAATTAAGAACCGGATTATCTAACCTTGACTTCTGAGTGACCCTGATAAATTAAAAATAATTATTAACGCTTTTCTTTACTTGAGAAAATGTAAATTGTAAAATTTCAAAAAGCTTTCGAAATATTGTAGATAAGTTTGGGGAGAAGTTGCGCTTCAGATTAATTTGTGAACGACAATGTATAGAATGCAGTATTAAAGAGAAGTTTAAGATAAATTTTAGGGGTAGATGACAATTCAACGCTTTTCCTTCAACTTTGTGTTTTTCTGTATCAAGTACTTTGGAAATCCCAAGCCTTTGATAGGGATTTCCAAAACAAAGTTCCAACAATGCATAGAGACCCTAGGAGAACCGAAATCAAAGTATATTGGGCAAACTTTGCTGTAGTTGGTACCTATTGTGATCAAATTTCATGACAGCTTTGCACTTTGGCCTGACATGGAGCAAAACTTTCACTGCATCTGCCTAACATAAACATGGGAAAACCCACCATCCATAAAGTTTGTTTAATAGGATAATAAAAGTTGTGCATTCCTAAATTAAATCATACAAAAGGAAAGTTACATAAAAATATATTTTCTTTGCACATTTTATATATTCAAGCAGTTATAATCAGGAACCGGAACATTTTGAATGTGTGGGGGAGGCCACATTGTTTTTTAATACACTCCCATAGCTTGCAGGTGTTAACTGAAAAAGTTGTGATGGTAGCTGCAGCCCATCCCCCCTTTTTCCCTGATTACATTGTCCTTTTTAGATCCAGACATTACCTTTAAATCTACATCACCCTACTTTCTATTCCTGGCTAAAAGCCTCCACCCAACAGTGAACTCTTACTCAAGTACGTGTACGTCATCACCCATCAACCACCCAGTGTCGCATCCAAAGACACTTTTTTTCCTTACATTACACTTGTTCAGACTGATGGAAACCTGGCACTGTCTGGGACAATACTTCCTGGTAATGGGAACAAATTGGTTAAAAATCTAAATGGAGGATGTCTTCTCCCCAAAGCAGACTCCAAAACGTGACGTGACGAGGATGTGTAGAGAACACTAGGAGGATGATGACAGGCAATGGTGTAGTGTGATTGAGGCAGCATGGGAGAAAATATTCAGAAATATTGAAGTTATCAGATTTTCTTCGCATGTGAAACTAAAATGAATTTGTTTCTATAGATCAATTTACAAAGAGTTCGTAATTGACGTGCAGGAAAGCTACACTTCNCAAAGCAAGGGATTCTGTCTAGACAAAAATAAAGTGAATGATTTTTGTCTGAAATTGCTGCAAATGCAAAGTAAACTAAATAAGCTACAGGTTGGTATAAAGTGGGTATAAGTTGGGTATAAAAAGGGTATATAAGTTGGGTCAAATCTAACAATTGCCGAAAATAATTGTTTTCACAAATCACACTCATCTCGTAGCATTAATAACAATGTCTTAACTGATCTAATCATTAGTGTACCCTGCCCCGAGTATTACATCATTCATTGTCAAAATGACATCAAAAGCTATCTACTTAAATGGTCTACTACCCATGACAAGCCTTTGATTAACTTACCACCTTATTATGTCATTGAACTTTTATCATATGACAACTTTATTGTCATAGCAATAACAGATAGTGTACAACTGTATCATTCACATTTTACATTTTACCTGTCAAATCCATTAACCATGTGTAACCTAACAATTTCTAAATTTAACTCCTGGCAGCAATTAATTTTAGAGATATGCTGAATAAAAACATCACAATTTTACGGATAACTCATATAACAGCTGCATGTTTGAGGAAAATAGTTTTGCACAAAAATGATTCATGCTACAACATCTGAGGACAAATTGCTTATATGACATTCTATTTTCAAGGCATCAAAACTGGCAACATTCCAATTTGGAAATCAGTAATGGATGCACCACATTTGTCAAGTTCACCTTTTTGGGGCATCACATTACTTCAATTGCCATGATTGTTAATCCTGAAAGTGATAAGATGATAGAACAAGGGGCCAAGTTTGTTCTGATGATTCTAAAAATGAATAATCAAGCTCATGCAGAATTCCCGGGAATTGGGTAAAGCAGTCAGTTGCTGTCTACGATCCATCAGCTCTAGGAAATATCCCCTGATTGATAATAACAAGCATCTTATGAGTTGTGTCAAATACTTTATTGCATTCTCAAATTGGCCTCAATGTGAAGGCTAAGACAAGCATTATTTGAGATATATTGAAATGTTATATTACTGCAACACATGTATAAGTAGGGCTTGGAAACATCTGTCATTTTATCAGGATGCTTAAAAGTTTCATCAATGTATTTCTGTATAAGCTAATATTTAAGCATGCATACATTTTAGTAAATTCAGACCTGTTGACAGATCAGCATGATGGTATTTACACTTTTTAAAAATCATTTTACACCGGTAATGGGTGGGAATTTTAGCAAGTTCATGGTAGCGAGATTGGTGGAAATAAAATTCCTGCCAAACTTTCACTTTAACATAACAATCTCTGTGCAATCTCTATTTTCATTCTGACAAAACTAGGTGCACCAAAGAAGATAGGTTTAGATTGGGCTGGAGTATATCACAAACAATTCTTACAATGGTACATATAGCTGGTATCAGGGGAGGGGGGGGAGTACAAGCTCCTGAAAAGAATTACACTTACAAGACAAGTTGCACCCAGGATCATATGTGTGATAAGGCAGGGGTAATAATGAACAATACTCAGAGGTAGCTGGTATCCAGGGGGGGGGGGGGGGGGGGCAAGTACAAGTACACGCCCCTGTAACAGAATCACAAGAACCACCATTCTCACACTGATAAGACAAGGTACACCCAGAACCATATGGTGTATGTTTGATACAGCAGGGGTAATGTACTTGCCGCCCCCCCTGGTATCCAGGGGGCAAGTACACACCCCTATAACAGAGTCACATGAACCATTATTCTCCCAGTAACAAGACAAAGCACACCCAGAACCATATGTGTGATAAGGCAGGGGTAATAATAAACTATACTTCCAGTGGTAGCTGGTATCCAGGGGGGCAAGTACATGCCCCAGTAATACAATCACATGAACCACCATTCTCACAATGACAAGACAAAGTACACCTAGAACTATGTGTGTGATAAGGCAGGGGTAATGATAAACAATAGTCACAATAGTAGTGGGTATCCAGGGGGGCAAGTACACGCCCCAGTAACATAATTACACAAACCATTATTCTCACACTGAAAAGACAAAGCACACCTCACACCTCACACTCAGGGGTAATGATGAACAATACTCAAGAGGTAGCTGGTATCCAATAGTAAGTACATGCCCCAGTAACAGAATCATAGTAACCCATTTTCATACTGACAGGAAAAAGCACACCCAGAATCATTTGTGTGATACAGCAGGGGTAATAATGAACAATACTCACAGTGGTAGCTGGTATCCAGGGGGGCAAGTACACGCCCCTGTAACAGAATCACACGAACCACCATTCTCACACTGACAGGACAAGGCACAACCTGGACCGTAAGTGTTGATCGGGCAAGGGTCAGAACATGTGGCACCTGTTAAGAAAATATTGATGATAGTTACATTTTGTTAATATAATTGTTAAAAATCCTTGAATTTACTTTTAGATTATTTGACTTTGGTATAATACACATTTCCGATACATTCCTGACTGAGCTATATGCATAAAAATATATACTCCTACATCCCATAACATGTTTGTGAATAATTGCAAACAATAATGGCCAATAAACATATTCATCTTGATTTGTTCATTAGACTGACCTTTAACCAATCATAATTGCTCTTTAAAACTATTGATTATATCAAAAATCTTCTTGTTACAGGCCCTGATTAAAATATGCTTGCCATTGTACCACATCGAATATTAAAATTTATATCTAATCATTGTGGGATTCATCTCCTTTCTTTCTTTACTTTCAAATGAATATGAATCATCATATTAAAATATAAGTATATATAAATAGTATTAGTATAAGCTAGAAGAATTTCAGAATTTGATTTCTATATATGAATTCATCATAATCAAATAGAAACAAACTAGTATGCAAACAGCTTGAATTTGATATGATGCAAAATCAAAATTTGAGCATAAGTATTTTTCATAGAATCAAAGCATTTGGAATCTTTTAATGCATCAACCTTCCAATGCATTCAATTCTATTGATGAAATGAGATATTTAAAAACGTGACTATTCAAATCAAATCGATCCCATTCTATTCATAATGCTTCCTTATCCAAAGAGCATTCTGACAGTTATCTGTGATGTTTATTTAACTTGAAAAGCATGTTGAGGCCCAAACTGGGTTGAACACAAAGCATTGAACCTGAGGCTTGGGAGTCTCTGCAGGAAGAAAACCACAGTGTTCAAAGTATCTTCAAAAACAACTTCATCTCTGTGGTAAACTATGCAGTAATTGGCAAGTTTGACATTTATATGGTATAAGCAACACTTGCAGACTTAGTAGAATCGGTTGTTAGTACTTATGATCAGGTTATACTGTTCCTGAAATGCAAATTACTGAAACATTCAATTCAAGTGCTGCATGAGCTGTAATTTTAGCACCATGTTTGAGCATTCAATAAGCAAGAGTATAAGCAAACTATTTTCTTTTCACTACAAAAAAAGCCTGAATTACTGGATAAGATGTCAATCCCTGCAACAGTAGACCTACATTAAGATGTGTCTAGCAGCAAAGAGGCAAATGACACAATATATGAATCATCCAGATTGTAGGTTAAACAAATTAAAAGGATTTTTAAAATGGTCTTAAAGTTCCAGTTCACCACAGAAGGACAATCATATCTACACTTCCTTACCCTGTTTCAAATAGGAAACAATTGTCCAAACATTTACATAGCATTTTCATGCACTTAAATAAATGCTAGAACGGTAAATATTAGTTTCGGGTCATTGTCATTTTGATTGTTGATAGTTTGGTTACCTGAGAAGCCTGCCGGACAAGTACAGGTACCGTCGGTTGGGTCACATGATGCCCCGTTAGCGCATTGACAGCGACTAAGACAGTTACTGCCCCACTTCTGTTCAGGGCAAGCTGANAAAAATATGCAAAGTTATGAGCAATTTGAATTATCTGTTTTAATGCCATCAAAAATTAACTAAAGACATGTAGGTAACTGACGTTACACTTAAATCCAGTGTTGTTTGTGCATCTTTCCATTCTTGTTTTATTCATTAACTACCTAAAATCTGTTGAAGTAATAACAAAAAAACGATCCCCCAAAAATTACCTTATAAAAGAATAAGAAGAATTTAAAGTAAATTTTGGTGACCATAGTCCCATATATGCAATTTTTTGTTTGTTGATTTTATTCTCCAAAAGAAGGTCAAATTGCAAATTGTTTTATATTAGATGGTTGTCTGTAATATAAAGAAGACTCTGTAGTAATTTCAGATTTTCACTTTTAACTATGAGGGCACAGTGCGACTTCAAATTTTGGGGCTCTGTGTCTTTCCGTGGTGAAAATGCCCATAAGTACTTTTAATAAAACTAAAGCAATTAGAATATCATAATACATCCAACCTTCTAATACATTCAATTTTATTGATGAAATTAGATATTTAGAAACATGACTATTCAAATTATATAGACCCCATTCCATTCCTAATTCTTCCTTCTCCAAAGAGCATTTTGACAGTTATCTGTGATGTTAATATAGCTTGAAAGGCCTGTTGAGGCCCAAACTGGGTTGAACACAAAGCATTGAACCTGAGGCATGGGAATCTCTGCAGGAAGAAAACCACAGTGTTTAAAGTATCGAGAAAAACAACTTTATCTCTGTGGTAAACTATTCAGTAAATGGCAAGTTTGACATTTCAATGGTATCATCGGCACTTGCAGACTTAGTAGAATCAGTTGTTAGTACATATGATCAGGTTATACTGTTCCTAAGATGAAAATTACTGAAACATTTAAACCAAGGGCTGCATGAGCTGAAATTTTAGCATCATCCTTAAAGGGGAATTACACCCAGACAATATTGTATAGTCAGTAAATAAAGAAAAATCAGATGAACAAACTGTGAAAATTCGAGCAAAATCGGATAATCTGTTCAAAAGTTTTGAATTTTCAAAGTTATCATTTCCACCTGTGCTGGGCATCCTTGAATTGGCAATGTATAGCCAATTAGCATAATATGTGATGTCATACATGGAGAACTCCTCATTCACTTTCTATATAAATTTATTGAAAATGGATCAATATCATATTTCAAATGAGAAATCACCACCGTTCTTTCTGGAATGCTTGCAGAATTGATGTGGCTATAATATATGTAACCGACAAAACAAAATTCTGTCTAATTTTCTGGAAAAAGAGGAAAATGTGAAATTTTGTGTACAAAGTGAATGGAGAGTTCGCCATGTTGGCAGTCATTTTGTGCCTGTACGTTTGCCAATTTGTGCCTTGTGCCTTGTGTTCATCACTTCCGGAAAGGTCCTCTTGGAACTACAACTGGAAGTTTAACTTTGGGCTCGTAGAGAGTGGGGTTTTGAGTTTATGTTATTGCATGAGTCTTTGGATTGCAGATTTGAATGATACGTTGGATTTTATGTCAAC
>BQKZ01000876.1:30998-42599 GCA_036244855.1 Temnopleurus reevesii
GCATTACATATCATTAACCAATGACCGGCCATATTAGATTTCAAAATGGCCGCCATTTGAAATTTACATTTGGACTAATCTGTGGGTGCAATGCTGCAAGAAAATGTTGACTCAATTATTGGGTCTAGATGTATGGTGTGGAGGCAAGGAATCCAATGGTAAAAATCTGCAATACCATTGGACAGGCATATTGGATTTTAAAATGGCCGCTATTTGATTTACATTTGCACCTCTGTCAGTGTTTGTCTAATGGCGCTAATGACTTGATTTCCATGTCTATATGTAAATGTGTTTAGGAGCAAGTAATCCATTGATAACAATCTGCAATGTGTTTTCTTTTACCAATATAGGAGTGTTTAATTTATTGTATACATGTATTTTACCAATGGGCTGCCATATTCAATTCTAAAATGATAATAATAATGATGCTGATGATGATGATTTTGATGATGGTCTCTTAACAGCGCCCGTGGCAATTACTCAAAATAATGTCTTACAAATTTCAATGTCCTAATCAATACTGTGGGTCATCTTTCGGTCAAAAAAATCCCAACGGATTAGGCAACAAATAGATTTAAGTTAGGTAGGACTTGAAGGTTTCTTGGGTCTCTGCTCTCCTAATAAGTTGGGGAAGGATGTTCCCAAAATATTTGGTCCAGATATGTAAAGGCTCTTTCACCCCAGGTTGTATCGCTGGGAGATTCCCAGTCAGCAATGCTTGGACTGCTGATATGATGGTTTGTGACATGATGGCTTGTGCCAAGATAGAAGGTCTGATATGGGAGTAAGGAGCTAATTCCTCTGGTAGCTTGGTTCAGACATTGACCAAACCCAGTGGTTTGATCGTGCGAGTTTCGGAGTATCTAACCCCACACATTTTCACGACCTCTCTTGACCATCATGTACTGCTGAAACTATCCGTTGGAGGGAGCAGCATTTCTTTAGTCCTTGCTGAGAGTTTCCTTGGCCAATTTCCGTGCATTTACTGGTTTGAGCATACAGTATGATCTCTCATTGTTCTGACGCAGAGGACAACTACAGCAGAGACACAAACGAAAACTTAAATTCAAGCCTTATCTACACTGCCAATATAGTCTAAGTTTACTTCTAGCAAAGCTGGACACAGTGTCGCATTAAAGTAGAGGTTGACCCATTGACAGTGAACAAATCCTCTCTGGTCATAATCTAGCTGCCATTTCATTTACAGCAAGGTATCGAAAACTAAATGAAGCTTGCTCCGATTGCCAGCCGCATGTTGTCCTCTTGTTGCAATTCCTGTACTTTATACTCTACCAGCAGAACAATATCAATATGAATGGGATGTGTGAAACCAACCCCAGTGAGTTGCCAGTACTCTCATTATTTATCCCTTTGCTTTTCCAAGCGGCCATCACAATTTATGCTCACCATGAAGACTCAACAAAACGACCACCACTTATTGCGTGATCATACATCACAGAACTTAGTCTGTACTGCCACCATAGAGGTATAGCCTATACGGCTATATACCTCTATGACTGCCACCGACATTTCATCCCTTGATGATGCTGACTTCAACCTGAAAAGGGAATGGAATCTTGGCAAAAGACAACAATTTCTGTCCACTTGACCCCTGGTACGAAGATTCATCAGGTTTGCGTTTCATAAAGCTGTGCGTAGATATACACATGACCCTATGATATTCCGGTGATCCTTGCTCACACTTAATGATAACTGTTGGCTCGCGCTAGATCGCACCGAAAGAAGGGTAACATTTAAGTCGGGACTACATCTGCGCACAGCTTTTATGAAACACAGCCCAGGTGTCAAGTTTTCCCGCAAAGCATGCGCCCCTCTGACTACGGTGTGGGGTGGGCCAATTAAGCCATCAGCTGATTGTCAGTGTGGAATAACTGAACAAACTGCGCGCCACACCATTTTCCAGTACCTAAACCTCGGAGACCCAAGGGACCTGGCAAACCGAAGTCAAGCAAGGTCAGAGTCGCTTTCATTAAGACACTTGGCAATGTAACCAAGCTTCTATCTTTTTTTAATAATATCAAAGAAGAACAGTCCTCTGAATGTTTACATGAGGTAAATGAGGTCATATCTGGAAGACATGGCTTGCTGTACTCTGCCTCTCATTAATGACAAGTTGCATGTCATCCCATGCCAAACCATTCCGAAAAAGGGCCAAGGAACCTAAACAGCTCAGTCTTCTTGCTGTCCACTAAAAGGGAGTCCTTGGTATGGCTGCAACGTCGTTAGTGGTTTCCACATTGTCATGTGAACACTTGAGATGTAACCTTCAGGCAATTATGTCTGATGTTGATGTTCACCCGCCAGAGGATATTCTGAACCTCTTTGACATGGTCGCATCATGTACTTTCTTGATTAAAACAAATCCCTGTTGGTTTCCAGGCAACCATGCATGAGGATGAAAAATAAATGCCATATTTCTGTATCACTGCCACTGAAACTACAAATACAATTACTATTACAACCCTTACCACCACCAGATCTATTCATTAGGTCCTTAGACCAGCATGCCAACAACTTAAAGTGGACCTTCCTCCAGACATAGATTGTGCTCTCAGTGGAAGAAAAATAATACAATGATAAAACCGTAAAAATTCAGCAAAATCTGAAAATCCATTCAAAAGTTACGAATTTTCCAAGTTTTTATTTCCACTTCTCACGGGCTCCTTAAATTGGTAACCTACAGGTACAAAATGGCTGCCAACATGGAGAACTCTCCATTCACTTTGTACACCAAATTTAACATTTTGTTCCTCTTAAAGAAAGGTAGACAAGGAATCAGCAGGATTCATTACAAAATGCATGCAGAATCAAGATGCCCATATTCTATTCAAACAGAAAAGTAAAATTGTGTCTTCTATTCTAGAAAAAGAAGAAAATTAGGAATTTCTGCGTATACAAAGTTAATGGGGAGTTTTCCATATTGACAGCAATTTTGTGCCTTTAAGTTGCCAATTTGAGGAGCCCATGAGCAGTAGTAATCACAACTTTGAAAATTCATAACTGTTGAATGGATTGTTGGGTTTTGTTTAGATTGTTATTTTATTTTTATCATTGTATTTTTTTCCATTCACTAAAAGCACATCGATGTCTCGATGGAGTTCCCCTTTAAGGAATGGCTTTTTTAAATAAAACATGGTGGTCCATTGGTAAAAAAATGCACCTTTTTACTTGAATCATTGCCTCCTACAGCTGCAGCACTGCATTTAAAAATTGGAGTGGAGTGAAAAGCAGCATATAGAAAATAGTCTATAACTCAGCATTTACCCCACCGATGATCGCAAATGAATATTTGAAATGGCGACCATTTTGAAATCCAATATGGCTGCTAATCAGTTTAAAATATTCAATGCAGATTATTACTATTGCATTCCTTGTGTCCTGAAACATATATTTAAACATCACAATCAAGTTGATAGCAGCATTAGAACCATAAAATCTGAAACATGGTTTTTCGCACGGCGGCCATTTTGAAATCCAATATGGCGGCTAATTGGTTGAAAATATGTAATGCAGATTGTCACTATTCCATTGCTTGCCTCTAAAAACATATATTTAGACACCAGAATCGTGTAAAGAGCAAAATTATAACCGTATTTTATAGACATGGTTTTCACATGGCGGCCATTTTGAAATCCAAAATGGCCGCTAATTACGATAAGTACGCAGTGTATAATGTTACCATTGAGTTCCCTGCCCCCCCCCCAAAAAAAAATATATATTTCGACAATCAATTTAAGTCAACAGCGGCAATAAACGAACAAGAATGGCAAAAATAGTTTTCAAATGGCGGCCATTTTGAAATCCAAAATGGCCGCTAATTACGATAAGTACGCAGTGTATAATGTTACCATTGAGTTCCCTGCCCCCCCCCCAAAAAAAAATATATATTTCGACAATCAATTTAAGTCAACAGCGGCAATAAACGAACAAGAATGGCAAAAATAGTTTTCAAATGGCGGCCATTTTGAAATCCAAAATGGCCGCCATCAAGCCTCGAATTTTGAGTGGCCCAATATCTGGAAATGTTTGCAATGCATTAATGCACATTTGTGCCCAATTTGGTGCTTGTATCAAAAAGTGCACAATTGGTCAGCTTATCCGCCTCACTATAGCGTCTTGCACTTGTGACAAATAACATATTTTGCAAACATAAAAGATGACATATAGTTTTCATAATTGGGGCCCTGTAAGCTACCATTTACCAATCTCTGTGTAGGATCCCCAAAGAAAAATATGTAAATGGAAGCTTTCTCTTTTGAGCTTAACCTGGGCTTTAGGGAAGAGAGCAAAAGTCTCTATGGGTTCTGCCTGCATCCTCCCCCATAGAATACAGCCATTAATGACTGCATGCCAAGACCGTTCTCTATTCTTATCTGATATCCTTGTTCCATCGCATGCTGCCTGTGATCACAGTATAATCCCCGTTCTCCTCCATGCTAAATGGAATGTCTATCAATACTTGGAGGCAGAATAAGGTCATTAAAAGGGATTATATTCATTTGATTTATACTTCAGGTAAAGTGCAGGTTGAACCCACAAGGACTTTTGCTCTCTTCCCTTAGTGTAAAATGGACTCACCATAAACTTTTCTTTTGAGTCGCTGTCTTTGCCAATCCAAGTGTAGAACATTTCTCCTGTATCCAGAATGTATATATCACCAGAGTCCAACTTACTCCTAGGGAATTTGTCTCCCTTCTTTACATTGGTGCATATCTATATGAAATATCAGAAAAAAGTGATATCCTTGCATTAATCACATTCATTGACAATGAATACATCAGTTGTTTCCTCCAACCCTGGCAGGCTCACTCCCAGGGAAGTGTATAACACATCAATATTTAAAAAATGGTGAGCCCCTCAATAAGCACAAAGATTTTCATTAGAACCCAATCTCATCTCGCCCCCTTGTACAGGTCAACAAACATTCCTCACGCCCTTTCATGATGAATTTCCTACAAAGCCTGCATAGGCTTTGTAGGACCCGTCGTAAAGGGTGGAGATGGGGCCTGTAACATAAAGGAGATATGACAAATTGAAAATTAATTGTAAATCTATGGTGCGCGCTTTGCCATAGACTTGCCATCAATATTTATTGTAAGTTTGATTGTAAAAATGAATAGTTTGGGGTTGAATCTATCAGATTTTATTAGATATTTACCTCTGTGGCACTTGCTCCTGGGATTGTATCAACAGTGGAAGAGTATTGGAGAATATTCCTTTAAGAAGTACTACATATCTACGGTCAATGGCAAGAAACCCACATAAATTTAAATATATTAGTACATTGGCCTATTCCATTTTAGCAAAAAAGTAAGCCTCAGTTCGTCAGGAAAATTTAAGGTCGGAACATTTTCAGATGGAGTATCGGTAGAGGGAAACCAAAGAATTTGTGAGAGGCCTTATAAAGTGATTTTAGACATAAATTAATAGTTTTGGGTTGGATCTATATGATTTGATTGGATATTTACCTCTGTAGCACTGAATTTCTTGCTCTTGGGGTCCCTGCGACAGTGGAAGAGTCTTGGAGAGTATTCTTGGGGTTTGACGTGCCTGAAGCCAGAATCAGCACCACCTGACAAGTACCTTCAGGGAGAAAAAAAGATAATGAATATTTCAAGAAAAATTATGCAATAGACCGATTTAACTTATATATTCAAATCTATGCATATTCCCAAGACCGGTTAGTAACGAAGTACAATACTGGGAATCTAGTTTGCATACAATACTTTCTGCTCTGTCGGGCAAGCCTCAGGCAAGCTTTAGGGTTATCAAGAACAACCTTTGTGTTAAAAGTGTGCATAAACTTTGCAGCTACTTGTAAACTCGCCTATTGAGCACAGTTAATACATTATATGAACATGTATTAATCATTCAAACAAAATTTATAATGCACCACACCAGCCCAGCGTGTGAACACGTGTACTTCTAGTGGAGACCATTCAAACGTAATAATGCTTATGGACACATACATAGAGATTATGTGTGTGTTCCTATAATTAATGTAATTATATGTACAGTCAAAGTATAATGCTGCAAGTGACTCCAGAAATTTTAAATAAAGTACTTAATTATTCATTTATAGCCAAAATCAAATTAGAGGACTCTTAATCAAATCTTGTTTATCATCAGCTACAAAACAGCAACATCACCACCACTAAATTGACATGGTGGCAGCAGTGGGATGCAAACCCACGTCATCGTTATATTACATTAAAGGGTATCTGAGGCAAAAAATCATAATCTGCTTGTTGGTAGTATACAAAAATATAATCCCTGTAAACGTTCCATGGTGATATCGTTGTTTATGTCCCTCCTCGCTGAGAGTGCATAGACTGCAAGCACATACCCTAGGCTTTCAGGGTGTGCATGCGCACTGTGTGAAAACATCACAAATAGCATTGTTCTTTCCTACAGCCTAGGCGAATGCAGTGTGTCATGTAGTGAGGATTGAATAATCTATATCAGGCTCACACAGAAAGCCTAGGGTCTGTAATTTACAGACTAGAGAGTGCACGCATTTCTTTACACGCAAAGCTATGGAGATGGATTGAGGTCTCTACTGCATGCACTGAATAAAGCAATAATGTGCAAAGTGAATTGGGAGGACCTAAACTATGATAAAGCCCAGTCCATGACATTAAAAAGTGTTTATTTTTCAAAATATTGAATTTTTAAAGCTGACCAATTCTCATGAAATGAAGTGAAAAAAATGACACGAGCTGTCGTTCTAACTTGCCCTCACCAAATCGCAAGAGAATACTTACGTCATGTTCTTGAAGTAAGTTTTGAAGAGATCTGATTCGTTGCCCATGACCTCTCTGTGTTGTACAGGCTTGTCATCAAGGTACGTGTCCAGTTCCACGGTCTTATATGCCGCTGTCCCATACTCGTCCTGAAAAAGTAAAAATTATTTTACAAAATGTGTGTTTTTATTCAATATTTCATATGTTACTAAAGTACAGTCAACTCTGCATAAGTCGAACTTGTCTAAGTCGAATAATTGCCCAAGTCGATGTGATTTTCTGGAACAAATCATACAAAACCAGTGTTATTAGCCTCTTCTAAGTCGAAATTCTCATAAGTCGAACAGATTTGTGTGGTCCCAACAGATTCGACTTAGGCAGAGTTACCTGTATTTGAAAACGGATGTTTAAAATATTCTGCAAAATTTATATTAGAAAGACAGGAAACAAGAGGGATTCAAACATTTTTTTTCTGGGATAGTTATTGGTTTGTAGCTCATAGAATATTGACTGCAAAATATTAACCTTGATGCATTGAGTTTGCTACATTTGATAATGCCTGATGTATACATTCATGAATTAGTTCATATTGATTTACATACTGGTATTCATATTGGTTTACAAAAATTATTTTTAAATAAGGTCCTATCAGAGTGGTCATGTTAAATACTACAATATTTTAAAATGAGTACGCTATTACTACTCAACTGTCAGCAAATACATACCTGTGTAGAATGTTTCCCTATCCAGAAATGGACGTCATAATTTAGCTCGTCGCTGTCTTTCTCTTTCTGTAGGTGAAGAAAAAAAGAGAGTGAGAAGTCTTAATTCATGTGAATGCAGGAAATGAGGTTTTTCCTTCAGTGGCCAATGCAATGGGAATTATTGATTGGTGAGACATTGAGGGCTTAATATGTTAAAAGGTATCTGAGATAAGGGTATCTGAGGCAATCTGACGGTCGTATCCCCAAGAACATGCTTTACGGTGAATGAGTGCGGAGGTTAGTCCCATTGGAGGACCAAAACTGCGATTCAAGGATGTTTGTAAGTGGGACTTAAAGCTGGCTGGATTCGACCTGAACTCTGGAAAGCAGCAGTCACAAATGGCGCAAAGAGGGCATAACGATCACGAAACGAAAATATGACTGAAAAGTGTGCAAAGGGGAAAGCAAAATCAGTCTTTTGTGTGCAATAATTGCACAAGAGATTGCCACTCTAGAGCAAGGTTGTACAGTCACTCCAGAAATTGTCATCAAGCACAATGATGGTTTGACTCTATGTTTTACTTATACTTGCGCTACACCATCGTCTTTCGAGATGAGTGGATGCCAGAGAGGAGCAAAAAATAATAATAATAACAATTTGCGAGTTTAAAGTATACATACTATAAATCCAACTCATCTAAACAACACATGACATTGAAAAGATGATTCAGTACATATATTTAATCATAACAACCAAAACTAACTCCAACAGTAAAACAATGTAATCCTTTTAATTTGTGATCATACTTACAGATCAAAATTGACCTAAGTCAGAGTTCAAGACAATAAAAAGAATAATGATAATAAATTAAATTTATATAGAGCACATATCCACTCTGCAGAGTTATCAAGGCACTTTGCATGATTGTTACCCTGGCTCTGGCCAGGCAGCCACCAGCGCACTTGGCATTTCAAGGAATTCCTGCCAGATACCAATCCACCTCGAGTGGGTTCAGTTCAGCACATTCTGGATGAATTTCTTGAAGGAAATTTATGCAAGGAGTGGAATTCAAACCCACAACCCTCCGGTTGAAAGGCAAGAGTGAGAACCACCACACCATGGCGCTTCTGCAATGACATTATCAGTTGTGTGAACCCAGTACTACTACTTACATATGTGTTGAGGCGAATGTATGAATCAGATCTTAAAAGCTGTATACTGGTCTTTGTCCCAGTATTCAATTTTGAACTTGACTATTCTCCAGATTTGAAGACCAACTCTCTGACTGCCCTATATCAGACAAACTTTTAACATTTGGGGCAATCAAAATGATCCTATCAGCAGTTTGAACCACGAAGATACTTACATATGTGTTGAGAAGAATGTATGAGTCGCCATCGTAAAAACTGCCATACTGATCTTTGTCCCAGTGTTCAATTTTGAACTTCACTATTCTCCAGATTTGAAGACCAACTTTCTGTCCGCATCCTTTCCAGGCGGGTTCTGACTCGGCTGCTTCTTTCTTAACCTAAGTATAGAAAGAGGGAACATTGAATTTATGTTCATAAATTTTATGTATTTTATATTTTTCATAATTGATGTGTTTCTTAGCTTTTCACCTTTTATTTCATTACTTTTTTTTTATAAAAGTCTTTGGGAACTGTATTCTAATCAGAAATCTTTTCCTTTGTCAGTGATAGACACATACCATCATTATCCATTATTTAGACATAAAATTACATCAAATTAACTTTTAACCATCTTGTTATTTCCTTTTACAATCATGAAGGAAATATGAGTTTGCTTCCATTGAGCCCTCAACTAGCCTCAGAGGACAACTTTACCCAAAGTTATTAATTCATTCCCAAATATCCTAAATGCTCTGTGTACAGTACTGGTTGTGGACCATTGAAGAAAAACTACTGTATCTAGCCATGTCTACATTCATAAACGGCCATTCTCAATCATGAAGTAAAAAAAGAGCTTGAGCTTTCGATCCTAGCAGAATCTTAGTCATAAGCAAAAGTTCTTTTTATTCATTCTCAACCATGTTAGACAATATTAAAAGTAAAAAAAATCCTGACTTTGATTATTTGTATTAGTCTCAAACCTCTAGACCTCGGGAGTGAATTTCTGTATGGTGTAACACGAATCAACAGTGCGTTATTTGATGACTATTGCACTCTCATGCATTTCATTATTATTAGTATTCCAATTCATACCATTTACCTGTTTTTCTGTGTCTGACCCGAAGAGGGCAAGATTTGAGTCTTGCCAATCATATTGCTTGGCCTTCTGCATATTGGGCTTGCGGTGTCAAAAGCTTCGAGTTCCACTTAATTCTGAAAAATATAAGAAGAAATAAACATAAGAAGATTATCAACGTTATCTGTAGAATTAGAGAATTTACACATGTGTACATGCAAAAAAAATGATTCTTTGGTTGCCCTTGAATACCATTTTCTTAAAGCATCAGTTGGCCAGAAACAGGTTGTAGTTCACATGACATTTATTATAATTTATTATCTGTGATTATTCAAATTTAATGATTCAAAAAATCACGTTGGTCCATTTTCAGAGATTGGTCGGATGAGGCAAACCAGATGAAATGAACATTCTTTTGACCTCATGCTATTCCAAGCCTTTAAATTTCTCTAATATTAAGGACAAATACACAAAATTTGCATTTTGGAATCACAGATTGAAAAGCACTAAGTTCCAGTTAATCTGAAAAGTATAAGAATATATTGTTGTGCGACAATACTCCTATGAGGTCCTGCACACTACAGGAAGAAGAAGAAGAAGAAAAATATAGATTACACATGGTAGAATTCATGAAATTAAAATCATCTATTCATGCCCCAATACACAACAATGCGCCAAGAATATTACTGTGGGGGGGTTGGTCTAATTGAACATATCAATGAAAGTATCTTCCCAAGCAGGAAAACCGTGCAAGGAATCCTATTGATTCCAGAGACAATTTACAGATGGTTCCTAAAATGGGAAACAATCTACCACCTGTCGATTGAGACATTGTTTTGAAATCAAGATCTCAAAAATTGATTTCATCAACAAGATGCTGGTAGCTGAAAATGAGGACACTGTCATGGTGCTTACATCATTTACTATAATGGTCTGCAAACTAAGAGGCTTGTTCACACTTAAGTATATACACATAAAAAAGTGTGATTTTGTGAAAATAATAGTAATTCCCTAGTCAGAATTGTCAGACCAAGCTCCGTGCAAGCCTTCTTGAATGCAGTAGCGAGCATGTCATTGGTCAACCGTCTCTTTGTACAAGTTGTCCTTAGATTGATCATAAGCAATGTTCAGTTTTGAATGATCAATATTAAAAGCTGCTGAGAAAGATTCATGTCAGCTCTAATATAACATCACCTATTAGACCTTACGTACATGTACCTGATGCATAGTTTAAATTTGGAAGATGACTTTGTCTACTTTTGACCTTGAGTGTTTATTTTTTGCCGCACCCATTTTAAATACATATACCTGCATAATTTTCAAAGGGAATTAATAGCCACTGCAGGTAATAAACTTGGAGCCTATACCATAATGGGCTGCATCAAAAAATAATTACGTTCAATATACATAAAGAAAATGCATTTAACTCCGGTAAAATCTAACTTGATCTTTACATATTCATTAATACTTCCACAAATTTCAAGTCAATTTCATACACAATTTCATAAAGACAAATCAGACCTAGGCCTACATATATGATATCACATTATAATTAATCAGATTTCACACATACCTCAGATTTTAGCAAAGGGGTTACTACACATGCAAATGTGTGTTAGCAAGTACATGTAGGTCTAAGCATGAGATTGTAATGTCATTGGCAGCTCAATGATAGCAAAATATTGATTTTTCTCTCTCTGGAACTCTCTTTCTCTTTCACCGACTCCCTGCCTCTCCCTATCCCCATTCAGAGAGAGCCTTGGAGCAGAAATAATATTTTGACCATGAGAAAAGAAAATATTCCTGCTACCTATGCTGAATGGTGTGATGGATTGTTTATCTTCAGCCTTCCAATGATAGAATTTATTTTTGGATTGAAATCTGTACCTCACAAGTGGTAGGAGGGGGGGGGGGGGGGGGGTGGTGA
>BQKZ01000876.1:42908-71362 GCA_036244855.1 Temnopleurus reevesii
CCCCCCCCCCCCCCCCCCCTCCGTAAAAGAAGAAAAAACCTAAATCCGCCCCAGAGAAGTTACGGTAGGGTTCACAGGCTCAGGCAATTCACAACTTTAACCTAAAAGCAATAGTATGTTTTGATTGAAACTGACTCACTGTCAAAACAACAATGGCAGAAAAATGCAACACCTTCACAAAATTCAACAACGTTGTGTGCAGCTGAATGCAAAATTGTATTTTTTGTGCTGTGAATACCAAAAATGGCGTCACAAACTTTATCATAAAACATTTAAAGGAATGCGAAAAAGAATCTTTTGTGATATCTGTATCATTTGAATGACATTACAAGAATGACACAATCACAGAATTGCAAACTCCTTAGGCTTAATGAGTTACGTGTGCAGTTGAAGACTAGAATATTTCTTAGGATATAATTTCCCTTTAATTATTAAAAACATTTACATGTATCTTAATAAAGATTTACAAAGGTCTGGAAGACTATTTTCAAAAGATATTTTTGTCTCAATATTACACCATCCTGCACTTCTCGGAGGATAATGGTCGATTCATTAGTAGTACAATGTTCCTCAGGCAGAGAACATAAAGTATGTTGCAGACAAATGTAGAGAGATAAATGGAATAGTAGAATACACTTGGGGGATATATTATATGGAACAAGAGAATCAAATGTCATGAACTTCATTGAATCTTTCTCCAACATGCCAGATTGCATCAACTCATGAACTTTATGGCTTCCCATTTCAAATGTTTGCCCTGAGATATATACATGTACATGTAAAAATTTATATATCTGGAAAGCCTGTTTCTATATGAATAGGCCTCAATCTTCTCTCTATTTTTATTCAATATTCAATCTGATAATAAGCAATTTACAAAATTTTGAATCTGACAATTTGCAGAATTATCTACTTCATGAATTTAAGACATACCAAAACCATATCATTAATTTCTTCAGAAACCCTACTTGCAGACATTTGTCAATTTTCATTGAAAATGCATGGTAATTAATATAGTTTTAACTCTTTTACAATGTGCATTTTTGTGATTACCTTGCAAATTAGTTGAGCATACATGTAGGCCTACTTTGTAATAATGTTTGACATTGCAAGTCTTGTGATACAGTGTTCATTGTACCAATGAATTATTATTAGTAGTTCAACAATTTCTTGATATATGGTTAAATTCCTTAATGAGTTGAAGGTGATCTTTTAATGGTTTCAAACTGTTGCACCAGTATATTAGACCTTTAATAGGATGATCGGGAGGTGGTGTTTGGATATAACAGGTCTACATGTACCTGTATTGCAGATTTACAGCATAAGCTTCAAATTAGCCCAAGGCAACCCCAGGATATTGCTGTGGGTGCCTTCTTTGCTTGCCATGGTGCCTTCTTTGGATTTCTAACAGTTCTCTACATTTTTTGTTTTGAGTAAAAAGGTCAAATCTGACCTTTGCAAGTATTCCCTAATGAAATCCCATTTCAAGCCCTGGATGTAGGACTGGTGTAATTTGTAGATGGAAAAAAAAGTAATGATATTGCAACAAGAATAAGTAAGTGACATAAAAAGACATAAAGATTTTTCTTGAGAGTTTGAAAGAAGGAAGCACAAGGGGTGAAACTTTCTTACTCATATCGCAACAGGCAAACAGAGGGCATCACGTTACCATGGCGATGGCAAATGTTTGGATGGAGTACGCAAACAGGTTGCCATATTTGGCAGGACAAGGCCCCAGGAGTGGGCAGAGTGAAGCAGGGAAATTTTATATCAATGAAAAGTCAACCAGGGTGGAAATGCTGTTACGGGTGATAACTTTCAAATATGGTGGGTGCATGATTGTGAAGAAGTATTGCGCAAGGAGTGAGTGATCTAGATTTAAAAGCTATAAAGGTCATTCAATCATTTGTTGCTATTTTAGTAGAAAGTACTATTTAAGCAGTTCATATACACAAAAAATATTTTTCCAAGATTTACCAACAATAATAATAACATTTATATAGCGCTTAATATGAAGTGTTTCGAAGTGCTCTGTTGCATTATTACCTGGCTATGACATGGCTACCATTTGGCACTGACTGCATTCAAGGAATTTCTTCCTTCCAATACCCATTCACCTCTCCTCGGTGAGTGCAGAACATTGTGGATAATTTTTTTTCACCAACAAATTGTGAAAGCTGTTTTAACATGCCTGATGTCTACACAGTTAACATTTACATGTATGTCATGAAATATTGTGTTCTGCATGTACTGCCAGGAAGAACTTGAATCTGAGGGTAATATTCATTTATTGCAGACACGATTGGGTGCTCAGATAATGAACATGTACATAAGTACTGCAAGTTAAAACTCTATGATCACATTGCACATATTCAAATTAATCACTCTAAACATTTTGTAGAATAATCTAATTTGAGTTTTAAGTGTCACCTAAGATGAAGATGCTGGTACTGTATGTGTACCTCATAATTCATATCCCCATACAATACTGTAGCTATTAAATGTACAGCTTGTAGCTTACAGTGTAACAGTGAAAATGTAAAGGCAAGTTTGTTCTGAAGTTGCCATTTACACAGTTACGCTCACTTTCCATAATACATACAGGTGTAGATGTCAATATTTCGACAACATAATGTACTACAATGTAGTATAAACACAATTCAATTCTCTCTTCATGTATGTACATAGTATACCAGGAGATCATTTTGTTAACGTACACATAAATCTACTCAAAAGGGATAATCACAAGAAATCCGATAATGGAGCCATTAAACTAATTATCTTGAGACATGTATAAAGTCCAGACCACACCTCCTGCTCCAGGTCTTCTATCCTTGAACTAATTTGCCTTTTCGTACGAAGCCAAAATGATACTTCATCTTAAAGGGTATCTGAGATAAAAAATATAATAATTTATATATTGATTATTAAATCAAACCTAGAATTAGTCAACATGATATGGATTACTCGTTAATGCTCGTTCAAGATTGATACACTCAACCTTGCGTGGTCTTTTTAATGCATTCATATTCTTTGTGCCCCTATTACTATCTGTAAGAGTTTGTCTTCATACAAGCCAATTTTTGTACTTAGCATGAGAAACGTCTCATGTTTAATAAAAGCTTATACACCTTTTTTCGTGTCATGGGTTGTTTACAGGAGCTGGTTTTGTACAGTATACATGAAGTATCAGCTGGCACATTATTATGTCTGCCTTAGATACCCGTTAATTTACAATGTGGTCTGTACATTTTAGTTTCACTAAGTTTACTTAGTGATAAACGCAACTGACATATGTATGTACCATAGTACATTTCCCTTTTCTGTCTCTCTGAAAAATGTAAATTGCATTATTAGATTTTGATGGAAGGCGATATCTATATAATTAACTAAAAAATATTTCCAACACAATTTGGTTTCTAATCCATAATACAGACACTACCATACATACATATTTGTATCCTCTGGAAAAAGCGCTATATAAGTTCAATTATTATTATTATTATCATTATTATATTTAGTGGTACAGAATCATTTCTGCACATATAAATGAACATAATCAGACTTTGTAATCTCTTGATTTTTCATCTCATATTAAGATTCATAAGATATTACATATTCACATCATTTAGCTCTACAGCAACTAAATATCAACAATTTTCAAATTATCAGCGGAGTGCTTTCCTTCAATAATCAATCATACTAATAGCAGTTATATCAATAAGAGTGTTGTCTAATATCCTTGAAATATTTGGTCAAAGTACAATGTACAATATTATTTGATAACTTGAATGTACTTTAAACTTCTGAGCAGATGAAAATGAACCTTGGTCATCCAGTCTCCCAAACAGTGACATTGCGGCAATTCAAATGACGTACATGAGCATTATCAATGTTTATTCACACAGTATCAAACTACTTGTATAGAGCAGATGAATACAGCTTGTCCAGCCCCTAATCAATAAAAAATCGTTCAATATCATACTGTAATTTCTCAAAAAATATCATGAATTATCTTGTAATCGCAATATTGTAAAAAGCACCCATATGTATATCTGGAAGTTCAATTAATTCTAAACACTGTACATGTACATGTAACTTACATCCATTACCAGTATCTCATCAAAAGCAACTGTACCATTGCAAGAATAACTTGACTCGAATGCACATTTTTGATTTTAGCACAAAACATGTACTTTGATTATTTTACCAACAATTAGGCTACAGTATTGTACAATGACTACGTATTATTGACCCATAGCCACGACACAAACACCACTGTACCGAATCCCACAGAAAACCTTACCCCACACCACCCTTGGGATTCATTGAAATGGTCTCTATCATTATTAGAACCACTTTTTAACCCACACCCACCTGTAAAAAGCATTCATGTAATGAACCCACACCAACTGATGGGACTCTGTACTGTGAATCACAGTTCAACGATGCACACCCACATACAAAATACCATCACCAATATACCCATCAAATGCCCATACCTCCTTAAAAAAAAAACTGATGCCCATCAGTGAGTTGTAACCCAACCTACATGTACAAACAAGGTTGCCTATAAATGTAAACCACCCCACCCTTGGAATTGCACATAGGCCTCTACACCCACACTAATAACCCACACTGCAACATCGTTGGTCAAAGCCAGCCAACGAAGCAAATTTCCCATTGTGGACAAATAAAATTATATATCTATCTATCTACAATGTATCTATCTTTCTATAGGCCTACATGTAACTGGAAATGTGCTACACCTACTGTTTTACATCTAATGTGTAAAATGTAACACAAAACAATGACAATTTATGAGATAGATGGAGATCAAAATGCTTGCACTTTAGAAATCCCAATGAATATCTACCAGAGGTTATACAATATTTAGAATATCAGACCGACATGTACGTATAGATACAACAAATATGTCTCAACTAGCACTATTTTTCAAGTTATTATGACTGAAGACAATTTTTTTTTCTGTCTATGAACTTGGATTAAAAGTTGGATCACAATAATAGTATCAAGCTTAGTAGAGATCCAAGATATTCTATGTGTTGCAACCGCAAAAGATATTCTATGTGTTGCAACCACACAAGATATTCTATGTGTTGCAACCGCACAAACACCATTGACTTGTTATGAGCATGCGGGTCAGTGAACTTGGTCATCCCTTCGTCAAGCGCAATCGCCAAATTGGCAATGGTAGGATGCATTTCATTTCACACACAAATGGGTATTGAGGAATATATTATGAAAATTAGCCAGTTTCTTCTTCATCTTCAATGTTCATCTTGTGCAGAGCCTACTCAGGCATCCAAGGCCATACACAAGCCTAATTGACTGTGGTCATTTTTTCGCTGATCATCTCTCCTCAAGTCATGGATGTCGTACTTAAAGCAGCAAATCAAGCATTGGAGGAGAACTCTTCATCCCATGACCTCATTCCATTTTCTTAACTAAAAACTTGATATAATTTATATATATATGACACATATGCTATCAAATCATTTCCGTCCGCAAGAATCTTCAGCTCTGA
This sequence comes from Temnopleurus reevesii, assembly GCA_036244855.1. NCBI lineage: Eukaryota > Metazoa > Echinodermata > Echinoidea > Temnopleuroida > Temnopleuridae > Temnopleurus > Temnopleurus reevesii. The sequence goes on from BQKZ01000876.1 coordinate 48,457, forward strand.
AGGAGGTAGATGTAATCTGAAGAAGACGAAGAAGAATTTCTAATTTCTACAGAGACGGTGGCGATAGTGGTACTACCAACAGAGGATGGGACGCAGGGGCCATCATCACCCTAAAATAATTTAAAAAACATTCTTTTGGAAGGATTTTTGCAAGCTTTTTAGTAATATGTTTACCCAAATGCATTATTTTTCATGACAATACCCACAGACCCTAACATCACAGTAGAATATATCCATATTGTGACTGCGCTTACCATTTTCTTATTATGCGTAGTTTACACGAGTCTTTCTTTCTTGCCTTACTAATTTCATACCATGTTTCTCGTTGTACACTGTAGACAGGTCTACACCCTGTATTGGAAAAACTTCAGACACTATGCAAAATCTTGAGCAACTCCATTTTTGTTTCAATTTGGCAATTTTCTTAACATTCATTCATTTGTATCTGTTCACTTTCTTCCTTTTCTTTTTACATCTGGAAAGACAATATCCACACACAAATCATCCGTCTTGGCTCACTGCAATATTAATCAATGGTAACCGCACAAAGCAAAATGACTGAAGCCCGACCATTCAGCATCTTGACACTAGTTTTTATCTCAGTCAAGGTTTCACAGCGAGTCTTCAGTACAAGCATCTGCACTATCGTGAATTTTTAAATTAGCCCGCTAATTCTGATCCTAATATTTGAATTGTTCTTGATAATATCTCAATCTAAGTTGCAATGCGAACACAAATATTGAGCTTAAGTGCATATAGTTCATTGGAAATTCTCAAGATGAACATTATACCCAAGATATGGAATCTTGGGTTTTCTGGAAAATACTAAAAATTAGCTCACTAATTTTGCAAAATGCAAACCCAGCTCAGAATTTTCCCTTGGACTATTTATTGTACTGTATGTATAATAAGAAAATTAATAAAACTATGAAATGCACCTGTCTCCTGGGAAAAATATTCTTTCTCCATTAGCATTAAATTCTTATGGTTTTGACGAAAAAAAGATTTCAAGATTTTTTACTGTGATGCACAAAGGCATGCCATTAACATGTAATTCCAGTACATTTCTTTTCTTAATTTATGCTATCAGCTAACAAAAGGTTGTCTTCTGAGACAGGTGGATGTGTAATGGAGTTATTGTGTTCTAAATACGGAAGTCCAAAAATGTTGAAACCACCTAATGATCGGTAAAAGAACAGTCTGATTTTGGGGGTTGCCAGATATGTGATTGGAATACAATCGTGAGATCAGTTAATCTTCGTATAGTGTAACACAGACGACAAAGCAAGCATTTACCAGATGGTGAAGTGTCAGGATAGATGACATGCAAGCATGCGATCATGAGAATCGGTATGATTGGCAACACAAGGTGGTCGATGTCTCAAGCATGATCTCATGTTTTGTCACTGATAGAAGGCAGTTGTACGCACAAGCGAATTTGCAGTACTACACCATTCTCGCCACCAACAATAACAATAATGATAAGCAGTAACTATAGAGCGTGAATTGTCTCTGTTAGCATATCATTACACTTGCTTTAGCTTATGAGGCCCTTGTGCATTTCAAGGAATATATTCCCACATTTTTGTACCTGGTACCCATTCACCTAACCTGGGTTGAGTGCAGTACAATGTGGATACATTTCTTGCTGAAGGAAATAAATGCCATGGGTGGGACCCAAACCGTGGACCTCGGCATGAAAGGCAAGAATCAGAGGCGATTGTAAATAAAACTTCACGATACCGTCGATATCCATACAGTGTATATGTTAAGGTTGGAAAGGTAACTTCTGGCTTGGCAGTTAATGCATATGTGACGTCTATAATTTCGACAAATTGCTGATTTGATATCGCCAATTGTGGGTGGCAAGAATTATGGGAAAAGGTAGATGTAACATGCGCATTAATAGCTTCCCAAGTTTATGCAAAGTAACTGCCCCAACAATCCTTATACACACAGGCCTACAGCTCAAAACAAAAGACGATTTCATGATTACTATGCTCCATAATTAATGTGTCTCTCAAAAGAGATACGTGTATTAAAGCCTAGCTCTGTGCACATTCAGAGGTTTTACATTTCGTTTCTACTGTGTACAGTAGATAATATTGAGATCATTCATATAAATTTGTGAAGTGCTATTGATGACCAATTACATGTAACTTATCAAATGCTCATTTGTGCATTTCACTGCGTAGCCATAGCGATTCATCAAGTTTAATGTTGCATTCTTGCCTTGATAGAGACCTGGGAGGAGTTTCACCAAGATAAGAAAGACTTTACGAACGACTTTACGTTCGACTGGTATCCCTTCTTGTGTGCAATAATTCATAATAGTACGCGCATTTAGCGAAAGAACTGATACCAGTCGAACGTAAAGTCGTGCGTAAAGTCTTTCTTATCTTGGTGAAACACCTCCCAGTACATCAAAATGAATCCAACGCAATCACATTCAGAGTATCAGGCAATCAAATCAAATACTTTATATAATGTTACGTCAACAGCTGCCCAATATAATTCCAATCTAGACCACTTGCACTGAAATGAAGTCCACTTGAAAACCAATCCTTCTGGAAATACTTTGTATGCTAAATAGGAAATGACTAGAGACCAGTAATGTTTGACTGAGCCATTCAAGATATTATCAGCTTTTCCCTATAGATGGAAAATTGCAACTACTTGTGCATGATGAACATACATGTATTGATGTTTTTTAAATAAATATATGAGCAAATAAAGTTGATGATTCACAATGAATATTTTGCCTAGCCATTAAACTTAAATGTGTGTCCCGTTTTAAATCTTTAACCATTAAAATGAATGCTATAAAATACTGCAGTTCACAGTACAGAATCTAAAGTATTATATTATATTTTTTATCATAATTATGAACGCTAAAACCTAGAAGTACAGAGATTTTGAAGATGTATACTGCAAATTTTACAACCTAAAAAAAAAGCAGTATAAAAAAAGAATTACATGTATCAATTTATTGTAATCACAACAGCTAAAACATGCCGAGATTCGAGAAAGCTTACTCTTTATTGAACTTCAACCTACAGTACATTGTATCAATATTGTATTGAGAAAATGAAAAATCATATAACAAATATATGAATGGAATTTACTTTGCTACGCCTATTAAAAATATATATACAGCCAAATACATCCACTAGAATCAAGTCGTCACTCAATCAGGATAAGCAAACGAAGGGAAATCCACAATGAAAATCACACATGAACTTTTCCCCCTACTAAAATCACAAAATATCAATAAAAAAATTCACAAGTCTGGCGGCTGTTTGTTCATACCTTTCTGTGTCAACCTTTTCGCTCGTCCCTAGCTAATCAAATAAGTTCGCTGATCTGCTTTCCCCGTTACAAATATTCCAAGTTAAGTGAAAATACACCAATAGTTTGAAGTGGATAGCTCTTGGTACACTGCAAGGTAATAACGCCAGTCCAAAAAAATGATGGATAAGGGTAAGAGAATATGATCGCCTGTTGGATACAACCTTACTGCTCCTTGATATAGAACGCTTGTCAGCTGTGTGGTGAGAAATGGGCGGTGCAAAACTCGGTGGTTGGACCTAGCGATTTGCCGTTGATAAATATAGCCTCTGTAAACACTGAATGGCTGCTTCGTAATAGTGACAGGAGCTTTTAGAGTTCAAGGTGCAGTTCTAAATATCTTTCTCTCTTACTTTCTCTCACTTCCCACCTCCTTTCTCCAATTTTTATCCAATCTGAAGAGAATGTACTTGCAGAGAAAAAGAAGAGAATTCTATCTAATAACCTGGTTGGAATGTCTCTTCATACTCTGTCTGTCTGTCTCTCTCTCTCTCTCTCTCTCTANGGATTGAAATCTGTACCTCACAAGTGGTAGGAGGATGGGGGGGGGGGGGGTGGTGAAAGAAGGCTAATGCTCCCTTTGCTTTCCTCTGATGAAGAATTAAGTTTGTGCTTTCAGAGAGTTGCACGTGTGGAGGGTCGGATGATCCCCTTCATTAAATCAAAAAATCAAATATTGTATCACAAGTTTGTAAGTTGTTAAAGGCATTATCAGCCACCCACCAAACCCCAACTGGTAAATGAAGAATTTTTATTCTAGTCTCTTTTTATGAATTCAATTTGGTGCCATGTAGTATTCAGCAGAGAAAAATGTAATTTCCAATTAGCCCCTATCCCCCCCCCCTCCCCTGTAGCCACGTAGTACTCAGCAGAGACAAATGTAATTCCCAACTACCCCCTATTCCCCCCCCCCCCCCCCCGGCATAGAAGAAAAAAACCTAAATACGCCCCAAAGAAGTTAGGGTTCGCAGGCTACAGACTCAGGCAATTCACAACTTTAACCTCAAAGCAGTAGTATGTTTTGATTGAAACTGACTCACTGTCAAAACAACAATGGCAGAAAAATGCAACACCTTCACAAAATTCAACAACGTTGTGTGCAGCTGGATGCAGAATAGTAATTTTGTGCTGTGAATACCAAAAATGGCATCACAAATTTTATTATAAAACATTTAAAGGCATGGGAAAAAGAATCTTTTGTGATATCTGTATCATTTGAATGACATGACAAGAATGACACAATCACAGAATCGCAAAATCCTTAGGCTTAATGAGTTACATGTGCAGTTGAAGACTAGAATATTTCTTAGCGAATAATTTCCCTTTAATTATTAAAAACATTGATATGCATCTTAATAAAGATTAACAGAGGTCTGGAAAACCTCTTTTTAAAAGATATTTTTGTCTCAATATTGCACCATCCTGCACTTCTCTGAGGAACGGTCAATACTTTAGTAGTACAATGTTTCTCAGGCGGAGAACATAAAGTATATTGCAGACAAATGTAGAGAGACAAATGGAATAGTAGAATACACTTGGGGGATACATTATATGGAGCAAGAGAATCAAATGTCATGAACTTCATTGAATCTTTCTCCAACATGCCAGATCGCATCAACACATGAACTCAATGGCTTCCCATTTCAAATAACGTTTTCCCTGAGATATATACAAATCGATCTGGAAAGCCTGTTTCTACATGTATATGAAGGCCTCGATCTTCTGTATATTTCTAATCAAAATTCATGAATCTGACACTATGCTATTTACAAAATTTTGAGTCTGACATTTTTCAGAATTATCTACTTAATACTTAATGAATTTAAGACATAAAATAACAAAGCCTATCATTAATTTCTTCAGAAACCCTATTTGCAGATGTGTGTCAATTTTCATTGAAAATGCATGGTAATTAATAGAGTTTTAACTCTTTTACAATGTGCATTTTTGTGATTACCTTGCAAATTAGTTGAGCATATGAGATATAGGCCTACTTTGTAATAATTGGCATTGCAAGTCTTGTGATACCGTGTCCATTATACTTCAACGAATTACTATATAATAGTAGGACAAACATTTCTTGATATATGGCTAAATTCATAGTTAAAGGTGATCTATTCCTGGTTGAACCTGTATAAGAAGATGGGGAGATGGGGAGGTGGTGTTTGGATAAAAAAAAAATAGAACAGGTCTACCTGTATTACAGATTTACAGTATAGGGTTCGAATTAGCCCAAGGGAACCCCAGGCTATTGCTGCGGGTGCCTTCTTTGCTTGCCATGGTGCCTTCTTTGCTTGCCATGTTGCCTTCTTTGCTTGCCATGTTGCCTTCTTTGCTTGCCATGGTGCCTTCTTTGGATTTCTAACAGTTCTCTACATTTTTTGTTTTGAGTAAAAAGGTCAAATCTGCTTTGTATGTATTCCCTAATGAAATCCTATTTCAAGCCCTGGACGTAGGCGTAATTTGTAGATGAAAAAAGTAATGGCATTGCAACAAGAATAAGTAAGTGACATAAAAAGACGTAAAGATTTTTCTTGAGAGTTTGAAAGAAGGAAGCACAAGGGGTGAAACTTTCTTACTCATATCGCAACAGGCAAACAGAGGGCATCACGTTACCATGGCGATGGCAAATGTTTGGCTGGAGTACGCAAACAGGTTGCCATATTTGGCAGGACAAGGCCCCATGAGTGTGGGCAGAGTGAAGCAGGGAAATTTATATCAATGAAAAGTCAACCAGGGTGGAAATGCTGTTACGGGTGATAACTTTCAAATATGGTGGGTGCATGATTGTGAAGAAGTATTGCGCAAGGAGTGAGTGATCTAGATTTAAAAGCTATAAAGGTCATTCAATCATTTGTTGCTATTTTAGTAGAAAGTACTATTTAAGCAGTTCATATACACAAAAAATATTTTGCCAAGATTTACCAACAATAATAATAACATTTATATAGCGCTTAATATGAAGTGTTTCGAAGTGCTCTGTTGCATTATTACCTGGCTATGACATGGCTACCATTTGGCACTGACTGCATTCAAGGAATTTCTTCCTTCCAATACCCATTCACCTCTCCTCGGTGAGTGCAGAACATTGTGGATAATTTTTTTTCACCAACAAATTGTGAAAGCTGTTTTAACATGCCTGATGTCTACACAGTTAACATTTACATGTATGTCATGAAATATTGTGTTCTGCATGTACTGCCAGGAAGAACTTGAATCTGAGGGTAATATTCATTTATTGCAGACACGATTGGGTGCTCAGATAATGAACATGTACATAAGTACTGCAAGTTAAAACTCTATGATCACATTGCACATATTCAAATTAATCACTCTAAACATTTTGTAGAATAATCTAATTTGAGTTTTAAGTGTCACCTAAGACGAAGATGCTGGTACATTTACCTCATAATTCACATTACCATATGATACCGTAGATCTATAGATGGTAAATGTACAGAGTAGCTTCTGTGAAAATGTTAAGGGAAGTTTGCCATTTAACAATCATTATCATTTTCCATAATACATACAGTTGTACATGTACAGTGTAGATGTCAATATTTCGACAACATAATGTACTACAATGTAGTATAAACACAATTCAATTCTCTCTTCATGTATGTACATAGTATACCAGGAGATCATTTTGTTAACGTACACATAAATCTACTCAAAAGGGATAATCACAAGAAGTCCGATAATGGAGCCATTAAACTAATTATCTTGAGATATGTATAAAGTCCAGACCACACCTCCTGCTCCAGGTCTTCTATCCTTGAACTAATTTGCCTTTTCGTACGAAGCCAAAATGATACTTCATCTTAAAGGGTATCTGAGATCAAAAATATAATAATTTGTATATTGATTATTAAATCAAACCTAGAATTAGTCAACATGATATGGATTACTCGTTAATGCTCGTTCAAGATTGATACACTCAACCTTGCGTGGTCTTTTTAATGCATTCATATTCTTTGTGCCCCTATTACTATCCTTATCTGTAAGAGTTTGTCTTCATACAAGCCAATTTTTGTACTTAGCATGAGAAACGTCTCATGTTTAATAAAAGCTTATACACCTTTTTTCGTGTCATGGGTTGTTTACAGGAGCTGGTTTTGTACAGTATACATGAAGTATCAGCTGGCACATTATTATGTCTGCCTTAGATACCCGTTAATTTACAATGTGGTCTGTACATTTTAGTTTCACTAAGTTTACTTAGTGATAAACGCAACTGACATATGTATGTACCATAGTACATTTCCCTTTTCTGTCTCTCTGAAAAATGTAAATTGCATTATTAGATTTTGATGGAAGGCGATATCTATATAATTAACTAAAAAATATTTCCAACACAATTTGGTTTCTAATCCATAATACAGACACTACCATACATACATATTTGTATCCTCTGGAAAAAGCGCTATATAAGTTCAATTATTATTATTATTATCATTATTATATTTAGTGGTACAGAATCATTTCTGCACATATAAATGAACATAATCAGACTTTGTAATCTCTTGATTTTTCATCTCATATTAAGATTCATAAGATATTACATATTCACATCATTTAGCTCTACAGCAACTAAATATCAACAATTTTCAAATTATCAGCGGAGTGCTTTCCTTCAATAATCAATCATACTAATAGCAGTTATATCAATAAGAGTGTTGTCTAATATCCTTGAAATATTTGGTCAAAGTACAATGTACAATATTATTTGATAACTTGAATGTACTTTAAACTTCTGAGCAGATGAAAATGAACCTTGGTCATCCAGTCTCCCAAACAGTGACATTGCGGCAATTCAAATGACGTACATGAGCATTATCAATGTTTATTCACACAGTATCAAACTACTTGTATAGAGCAGATGAATACAGCTTGTCCAGCCCCTAATCAATCAAAAATCGTTCAATATCATACTGTAATTTCTCAAAAAATATCATGAATTATCTTGTAATCGCAATATTGTAAAAAGCACCCATATGTGTATCTGGAAGTTCAATTAATTCTAAACACTGTACATGTACATGTAACTTACATCCATTACCAGTATCTCATCAAAAGCAACTGTACCATTGCAAGAATAACTTGACTCGAATGCACATTTTTGATTTTAGCACAAAACATGTACTTTGATTATTTTACCAACAATTAGGCTACAGTATTGTACAATGACTACGTATTATTGACCCATAGCCACGACACAAACACCACTGTACCGAATCCCACAGAAAACCTTACCCCACACCACCCTTGGGATTCATTGAAATGGTCTCTATCATTATTAGAACCACTTTTTAACCCACACCCACCTGTAAAAAGCATTCATGTAATGAACCCACACCAACTGATGGGACTCTGTACTGTGAATCACAGTTCAACGATGCACACCCACATACAAAATACCATCACCAATATACCCATCAAATGCCCATACCTCCTTAAAAAAAAAACTGATGCCCATCAGTGAGTTGTAACCCAACCTACATGTACAAACAAGGTTGCCTATAAATGTAAACCACCCCACCCTTGGAATTGCACATAGGCCTCTACACCCACACTAATAACCCACACTGCAACATCGTTGGTCAAAGCCAGCCAACGAAGCAAATTTCCCATTGTGGACAAATAAAATTATATATCTATCTATCTACAATGTATCTATCTTTCTATAGGCCTACATGTAACTGGAAATGTGCTACACCTACTGTTTTACATCTAATGTGTAAAATGTAACACAAAACAATGACAATTTATGAGATAGATGGAGATCAAAATGCTTGCACTTTAGAAATCCCAATGAATATCTACCAGAGGTTATACAATATTTAGAATATCAGACCGACATGTACGTATAGATACAACAAATATGTCTCAACTAGCACTATTTTTCAAGTTATTATGACTGAAGACAAATTTTTTTTCTGTCTATGAACTTGGATTAAAAGTTGGATCACAATAATAGTATCAAGCTTAGTAGAGATCCAAGATATTCTATGTGTTGCAACCGCAAAAGATATTCTATGTGTTGCAACCACACAAGATATTCTATGTGTTGCAACCGCACAAACACCATTGACTTGTTATGAGCATGCGGGTCAGTGAACTTGGTCATCCCTTCGTCAAGCGCAATCGCCAAATTGGCAATGGTAGGATGCATTTCATTTCACACACAAATGGGTATTGAGGAATATATTATGAAAATTAGCCAGTTTCTTCTTCATCTTCAATGTTCATCTTGTGCAGAGCCTACTCAGGCATCCAAGGCCATACACAAGCCTAATTGACTGTGGTCATTTTTTCGCTGATCATCTCTCCTCAAGTCATGGATGTCGTACTTAAAGCAGCAAATCAAGCATTGGAGGAGAACTCTTCATCCCATGACCTCATTCCATTTTCTTAACTAAAAACTTGATATAATTTATATATATATGACACATATGCTATCAAATCATTTCCGTCCGCAAGAATCTTCAGCTCTGAAGGAGGTAGATGTAATCTGAAGAAGACGAAGAAGAATTTCTAATTTCTACAGAGACGGTGGCGATAGTGGTACTACCAACAGAGGATGGGACGCAGGGGCCATCATCACCCTAAAATAATTTAAAAAACATTCTTTTGGAAGGATTTTTGCAAGCTTTTTAGTAATATGTTTACCCAAATGCATTATTTTTCATGACAATACCCACAGACCCTAACATCACAGTAGAATATATCCATATTGTGACTGCGCTTACCATTTTCTTATTATGCGTAGTTTACACGAGTCTTTCTTTCTTGCCTTACTAATTTCATACCATGTTTCTCGTTGTACACTGTAGACAGGTCTACACCCTGTATTGGAAAAACTTCAGACACTATGCAAAATCTTGAGCAACTCCATTTTTGTTTCAATTTGGCAATTTTCTTGACATTCATTCATTTGTATCTGTTCACTTTCTTCCTTTTCTTTTTACATCTGGAAAGACAATATCCACACACAAATCATCCGTCTTGGCTCACTGCAATATTAATCAATGGTAACCGCACAAAGCAAAATGACTGAAGCCCGACCATTCAGCATCTTGACACTAGTTTTTTTCTCAGTCAAGGTTTCACAGCGAGTCTTCAGTACAAGCATCTGCACTATCGTGAATTTTTAAATTAGCCCGCTAATTCTGATCCTAATATTTGAATTGTTCTTGATAATATCTCAATCTAAGTTGCAATGCGAACACAAATATTGAGCTTAAGTGCATATAGTTCATTGGAAATTCTCAAGATGAACATTATACCCAAGATATGGAATCTTGGGTTTTCTGGCAAATACTAAAAATTAGCTCACTAATTTTGCAAAATGCAAACCCAGCTCAGAATTTTCCCTTGGACTATTTATTGTACTGTATGTATAATAAGAAAATTAATAAAACTATGAAATGCACCTGTCTCCTGGGAAAAATATTCTTTCTCCATTAGCGTTAAATTCTTATGGTTTTGACGAAAAAAAGATTTCAAGATTTTTTACTGTGATGCACAAAGGCATGCCATTAACATGTAATTCCAGTACATTTCTTTTCTTAATTTATGCTATCAGCTAACAAAAGGTTGTCTTCTGAGACAGGTGGATGTGTAATGGAGTTATTGTGTTCTAAATACGGAAGTCCAAAAATGTTGATACCACCTAATGATCGGTAAAAGAACAGTCTGATTTTGGGGGTTGCCAGATATGTGATTGGAATACAATCGTGAGATCAGTTAATCTTCGTATAGTGTAACACAGACGACAAAGCAAGCATTTACCAGATGGTGAAGTGTCAGGATAGATGACATGCAAGCATGCGATCATGAGAATCGGTATGATTGGCAACACAAGGTGGTCGATGTCTCAAGCATGATCTCATGTTTTGTCACTGATAGAAGGCAGTTGTACGCACAAGCGAATTTGCAGTACTATATACACCATTCTCGCCACCAACAATAACAATAATGATAAGCAGTAACTATAGAGCGTGAATTGTCTCTGTTAGCATATCATTACTCTTGCTTTAGCTTATGAGGCCCTTGTGCATTTCAAGGAATATATTCCCACATTTTTGTACCTGGTACCCATTCACCTAACCTGGGTTGAGTGCAGTACAATGTGGATACATTTCTTGCTGAAGGAAATAAATGCCATGGGTGGGACCCAAACCGTGGACCTCGGCATGAAAGGCAAGAGTCAGAGGCGATTGTAAATAAAACTTCACGATACCGTCGATATCCATACAGTGTATATGTTGAGGTTGGAAAGGTAACTTCTGGCTTGGCAGTTAATGCATATGTGACGTCTATAATTTCGACAAATTGCTGATTTGATATCGCCCATTGTGGGTGGCAAGAATTATGGGAAAAGGTAGATGTAACATGCGCATTAATAGCTTCCCAAGTTTATGCAAAGTAACTGCCCCAACAATCCTTATACACACAGGCCTACAGCTCAAAACAAAAGACGATTTCATGATTACTATGCTCCATAATTAATGTGTCTCTCAAAAGAGTGTATTAAAGCCTAGCTCTGTGCACATTCAGAGGTTTTACATTTCGTTTCTACTGTGTACAGTAGATAATATTGAGATCATTCATATACATTTGTGAAGTGCTATTGATGACCAATTACATGTAACTTATCAAATGCTCATTTGTGCATTTCACTGCGTAGCCATAGCGATTCATCAAGTTTAATGTTGCATTCTTGCCTTGATAGAGACCTGGGAGGGGTTTCACCAAGATAAGAAAGACTTTACGAACGACTTTACGTTCGACTGGTATCCCTTCTTGTGTGCAATAATTCATAATAGTACGCGCATTTAGCGTAAGAACTGATACCAGTCGAACGTAAAGTCGTGCGTAAAGTCTTTCTTATCTTGGTGAAACACCTCCCAGTACATCAAAATGAATCCAACGCAATCACATTCAGAGTATCAGGCAATCAAATCAAATACTTTATATAATGTTACGTCAACAGCTGCCCAATATAATTCCAATCTAGACCACTTGCACTGAAATGAAGTCCACTTGAAAACCAATCCTTCTGGAAATACTTTGTATGCTAAATAGGAAATGACTGGAGACCAGTAATGTTTGACTGAGCCATTCAAGTTATTATCAGCTTTTCCCTATAGATGGTAAATTGCAACTACTTGTGCATGATGAACATATTGATGTTTTTAAATAAATATATGAGCAAATAAAGTTGATGATTCACAATGAATATTTTGCCTAGCCATTAAACTTAAATGTGTGTCCCGTTTTAAATCTTTAACCATTAAAATGAATGCTATAAAATACTGCAGTTCACAGTCCAGAATCTAAAGTATTATATTATATTTTTTATCATAATTATGAACGCTAAAACCTAGAAGTACAGAGATTTTGAAGATGTATACTGCAAATTTTACAACCTAAAAAAAAAGCAGTATAAAAAAAGAATTACATGTATCAATTTATTGTAATCACAACAGCTAAAACATGCCGAGATTCGAGAAAGCTTACTCTTTATTGAACTTCAACCTACAGTACATTGTATCAATATTGTATTGAGAAAATGAAAAATCATATAACAAATATATGAATGGAATTTACTTTGCTACGCCTATTAAAAATATATATACAGCCAAATACATCCACTAGAATCAAGTCGTCACTCAATCAGGATAAGCAAACGAAGGGAAATCCACAATGAAAATCACACATGAACTTTTCCCCCTACTAAAATCACAAAATATCAATAAAAAAATTCACAAGTCTGGCGGCTGTTTGTTCATACCTTTCTGTGTCAACCTTTTCGCTCGTCCCTAGCTAATCAAACAAGTTGGCCGATCTGCTTTCCCTGCTACAAATATTCCAAGTTCAGTGAAAATACACCAATAGTTTGAAGTGGATAGCTCTTGGTACACTGCAAGGTAATAACGCCAGTCCAAAAAAATGATGGATAAGGGTAAGAGAATATGATCGCCTGTTGGATACAACCTTACTGCTCCTTGATATAGAACGCTTGTCAGCTGTGTGGTGAGAAATGGGCGGTGCAAAACTCGGTGGTTGGACCTAGCGATTTGCCGTTGATAAATATAGCCTCTGTAAACACTGAATGGCTGCTTCGTAATAGTGACAGGAGCTTTTAGAGTTCAAGGTGCAGTTCTAAATATCTTTCTCTCTTCCTTTCTCTCACTTCCCACCTCCTTTCTCCAATTTTTATCCAATCTGAAGAGAATGTACTTGCAGAGAAAGAGAAGAGAGTTCTATCTAATAACCTGGTTGGAATGTCTCTTCATACTCTGTCTGTCTGTCTCTCTCTCTCTCTCTCTCTCTCTCTCTCTCTCTCTCTCTCTCTATGCCTCCCAGGATCCTACATCATTTTATTTAGAAAGAATAAAGAGAAAGAGAAAAAAGTGAGCTCCTTTTTATCTTCCTCTCTCCTAACTAGACCTAAGTAACCTTGTCTGAAAGTCTTTTTCTCTCTCTCTCTCTCTTTCTTTCTCTCTTCCTTGCTCCCTAGTCTTCTCCCTCTAATAATATTGAAATTATGTGTGGGGGAGAGATAGAACAAAAAAGTGTTCCCTTTTCTCTTTCTCTTTTTCTTTTTCTTTCTTTTTCTCTTTCTCTTTTTCTTTCTCTTTCTCCCTCTCTCTCTCTCTCTCTCTTTCTCTCTCTCTCTCTCTCACATTGGGACTGGTCTCTCCTGTCGATTCTCACTATAGTTTCGAGGGTAAAATTATCTCTTTCTTCTTTCACGATCTTGCACTCCTCGTGGGGCCCCTACAATGTACTGTAGCTTTATTTATACTTATGCAGGATTTGACCTAATTTCCAACATAACAGGTGGGTGGAAAAATCACTAGTCTGTTTATATACATGATTGTACATGTACACTGGCAAAAGAAACCCATATTATTTTACATAAAAGGGCACACAATGACAAAGATATTTTAATATGCAGCAATCTCTCGTACCCATTTTCTGTTATAAGAATCTCTATGATAGGGAATTCAAGGTTAATTTATGTAAAATCAGATAGTAAAAGACCCCAGTATTTGATCAAATTGAAAATGGTCATTTTGATCTTGTGTTTAAAAAAATGGCTAAATTTGGCTTAAATAAAAATGGACAAAGAAACACAAAATTTTGCAACATCTCCGGCAGTAAATACTGCATCAAAATGTGTCCTGAGTATCAACCTTAGAATACATATAGGCCAACACCGTCGAACACCAGACAAATATGATAAGGATCAATAACTTCCTAAGCGTGGGTATAAACCTACAGACCTAGAAAACAACAATTTTGCTATTCTACATTTTTGAACACCCACACAAGTTTATCATCAATAGACGTCACAGAATAGTTTCAATGACCACAACAATTCTGCCCACTTAATATGCTACAAAATTTACTCAAACCTTCAAGTAGTGATATTTATATGAAATCCATATCTTTATTCTCGGCTATAATAATCATAAAAAGAATACAATTGCAATCTAATTGAATACTTCTAATCCCTAAATACTCATTTGTGGAGGCACCATGGTTAAGTATGGTTAAGTGGTTAAAACTGTCCTCCTCTTTTAATATTCAGGTTGTGGATCTCACTTATAGCCAATAATCTGTTCCTTTCAGCAATGACACAATTATGTATGAATACAGGGGATGGGCCCCTACCATCCCCCCCCCCCAAAAAAAAAAAAAATAACATGGAGCCATGTGAGACCAATGACTGACCCCATTGTGTATGGAGTCAAAAGCAAATTAAATCTATAACCCTCCTAAACCTAAAATATTCACAATGTATTTTTCTACACATTGTACAAAAAAATTATATAGGCCTGAACGAAAAACAAAATACATTCAGAATTTATCTTGCCCATTCATCAAAGGTCAGATATCATGCAATTTTGTTTACTATGACCGTTGGTTGGTTACCAAGACCCATTACACTCCAGCAATAAAGTTGCAAATTTGTAGCTTCCTAATTAAATTGAGCTCTCCGTCCGAAGTGTATCAAGCGTTGTCCCTAACATGACAACCCTAATTTGATCAAAGCCATAACTTTCGTATTACTCATTGAACGGTCTATAGCTCGAGCTGAAAATCATAATTTATTCAGAAATACTGCTCTTAATTTTATAGACTTCAAGCAAATTTCTCACTTATCATAAATGTATTTCATAAACGTTAATACTAGAGTAAATAACCAAAAGAATGTGATGCCATAACTGTTACTCTGTGTTTAAATTGCACAAGATATCTATTCTATAAAGTACATGCGATTGATCATTTCCAAAGCTTTTACCATTACTGTTCACAAACACAAACAAATCCTGTAAAAACTGCTTATCCTGTTCTTCAAACAAGAAAAAGCAACCATCATGAAAGTAAGAATCTGTTGAAAATTGAATACTTAAATACCTGTATCAATATCACGTACCAAACAGTTGGAATTGAACTACAAAAGTCTACAGATTACAAAAGCAATTCCGCACTCTGATTCATTTTCTTTATGGGGAATGAAACTTTCTCAAATGTAGCCACTGCTAAATACTGGAAAAAAAATGTCTATGATACTGATGTGGAGTACATGTTTTAATCACAACCATCGATGCATACTTCCAAATAGAATGTGCCTCATTATACCTACATATATTGAAGGTCGATTGGTAATTAAAAAACATCCCTACAAGAATGAAATGTAACTTGGACACAGGTGGGATTCAGGAAATTGTAAGAGGCCTCATCTGTTTATATGGCAGTCCAGGAATATAGTGTTATAATGAGGCAGTTAATATGATCAATTAGCAATAACTACCATTCATATCACGTGTTCCACAACGAGATCCCAGTATTCTTGGCTTATTATGATAGAGAATCAATTTTCCAACAATATGATATCAAGATCATTCATATTGGTTCCCACTTTCAATTAGAAAAATATAACAATTGTGATACTATCATTCATACTGTACATAACAAATGTTGAAATTAAATTAAGACTAAATAAAAAAAGATTCCGGTGATTGGCATCCACTGAGAGAGTTTTAAACGATTCTGGATTTAGTTAGTGCCAACACCTTATATTTAAAAAAATGTGGAAGTAGTAGGATAAGATGTTAAAAATTAACCTTTTAACACATTTCTTTTAGTCATTAAATGCAGAAATAAATATGAGTGATTTAAAAAAGATATATTACCAGTAAAACAAAGACAATTTATATTTTGAGGAAAGTAATAATCGGGAGCCTGATTCCAACTTTATAGATCACCCTCACAGCTCTGAATTACATGTACATGAACAAATGCCATGTTTTGCACATTCTGCAGTGGGAGTACAAAAAGAAAACTCATGACGCAAAAAAGAGTAAAATAATTGAATCACACAATGATGTTGCCATGGTTACTCTAATCCAAATCTAAATAGAAAAGAAGTGGATAAACAACCAGCTCTATGACTAAAGCCTGATAAAGCTGCTACTTTCTCATTTACCGCAGAATATAGCGAGGAAAATACCCACTTGGATTGTCATATTTTGGGTGAAGGTCAAAGGGACATCTCAACTGTTCTTATATGATTCACATATTATGCACTGATTTATTTTTGGGATACCAGTTGGTACATTGTGATTTTGATCTAAATATTGTATTTTCACTAAATTCTTTGGCTTTATTAATCATTACACATTCATTTATCACATATTTACTGTGCAAAATGTATTTTCAATAGGTGAATAAAAAGACATTTCTTTGGACTACACTATTTGTCCTCATTTTCAAAATAAAATCTATATGTTTATGCTACTTTCATGATAGTAGAAGAAAATTTGGTGCCTGGGGAGTGAGATGGGCTGACAAACAATAAAAGGTAATCACCTAAATTTTGGCGCCCTCTGTACATTGTAACTCAAATTTGGCACTCCCTAGATCCGACCTGGGAGGCTAGCGCCCCCAAAGCCCAGCCCCTCCCCAAAGTGCACGCATAACTAAAGTGTAGGCATGCAAATGTACATGCAGGCCTACACTGTTTAATTTAAGAATGGTGAAAAAAATATTTTTAACAAATATTGTGATTTTGCACTGTACAATCCATGGATGCATAGGCAAAATGGCTGGTTCATCCAAACAACAAAAATTGGACTGTCTGACTTTAATTCCTACATACTCTGTAAATCCGTCAATGTGCTTGGTACATGCATGACTGCAGGCCTGAATTGAGTAACAGATGGTATTCTCTATGATGATGGAAAGAGAGATGCTCATGGTACGGTTTTCAAATCTGATATTCTAGCCCATGAGTCATGTATATGTCATCATCTATGTCATCGTCTATCTGCAGCAGAACATTATGGAAGCTCTCAAAATACATCCCATGTTCAGAGATGCTACACAAAAAAAATCATATTCCATACAATGTACTCATCTGCATCCTCTTTCGCTAGGTACAATATCTGGGAATGGCGGATATCATCATACATCGCACCTGTCTGGATGCAAAACATTTAATCCTCCAGTGGTATTTTATTTCATGACCCTAATTTACAGTGTACATGAACTACAAAAAAAGTATTGATCAATGGTGACACACCTGCCAAGTAATACATGTATTGCTAAGGTATTTACATGTATCTTGATGTCTGTAATGGATTTCATCAATGGCACCCCTCATCCAGTCATAACTCACATATAATCAGAATTGGGGTTGATACCCTTGATATTGTACTTATAATATTGTAACATTCTCGTACATGAAATAGAATGAATTTTTTCAATGACTCATTGAAATGTCCAAAGAGAATTAATGTTAAAAATTTGATAGACTATTAAAAAAAGAAATAAAATAACAGGTTTACAGATCTTAAACCAAGGTTAATTAAAAAAAAAATCAATTGATCTACATTTATCACAAAGACTTCTGATGATTATCCAAAATGTATGCCAAATGTTTAAACATAAAATGCTCAATATTCATCATTAATACAAATGCAAGCAAGATGCTTCCACAGGAGAAAGCTTGTGGTAATAACATGATACACCTTGATGCTTCATGTATTATCTTGGCAACTCAACATGGCAGAGTTACATGTACATACTTCATGTAGCTCTGCAAGTGAATATTTAAAACCCCTCATTAGAATCTCTCAACGCCTGATACTTTGCACGGTCCTGGCTGGTACGAAGAACTGATGACATCCAAGCGTGATATTTACGCCACAATAGCAGTACTTCTTGAAAACATCACATTGTCATTAGGCCAACAAAAATACATTATTAAAATGCCTTCTATGTCATATTAAAAAGAATTGTTATTCTGTTGGAAAAGCATTTGTCTAATGATTTTTTTTAACTATTAAAAAAAAGAAGGTTTTAAAGGTCATCAATGGTGGAAGAGCATCAGAAAATGTCTTTTCAGGTCAAATTTTGTATGTTTATGATTTTCCTGAAATTGTCCAATTTTGATGAAAATAGAAGGAAAAAAAAGAAAATCGTTGGGATTGGGCCATGTTAAAGGGTACATTTAGGTCGATAAAGGGCATACGAAAATTTAGTCTTACATGTACATGTATGTAGCAACAAAATACTTCTCTACATGTATATAGAGCAATTTGCAGAATCCCTTTAATTTTTCTGTTTTACAGTATGGTCAGATATAATAAGTACTTATAGTTTTTAGAAAACTTTCCACCTACATGTATTTTTGACAAATCATGATATCAAGTTCATCCATTTATGCCTGAGAGATCTTATGTGAATGAAAAACATTCATATCCTTATAAATGGCCGAGAGTTCAGACCTTATTGTTGCAAACTTTTGTCTGACATGCATATCCCGCTGTTGGTGTTATTTACATTCTAATTTTAATCTCAGAATGCATATTCCAAGGCAGTTGGCATTTTTGTGTACCTTGTAGTGCAATATGGTGGCAGCGGTGGGATTCAAGCACAAGCGTTTGAAATGACTAGTTAATCATTACAAAAAATTCTGTTCATAAATTGGCAACACTTAAATTTGTAATTCCCTTTCAAATGAAATGTAATAGTACCAAATCAAATTGTCATATTGCCCACAAAAATGTGATATAACATTAAATGTTACCAATTTGCATTAAAACTAGATACACTGTATTTCCAAATGTCTAAATGAGTTGCTAATCTAAGGATTTGTGACAATTCTAGTGATTATTTTCATTTGAAAAAATATTCCCTGCAAGAGACAGCAAATGGAGGCACAAGAGAAATTCGTAGATCTGGTGTAGATTTGTTTTCTTCTATCTGGTATTTATATAGTTTACAGCCCTTCATCAAAAGTTATTGAATCAAAACACAAGATGTATTCTATCATCCTGAAAGGGTTTACAAACTAGGTAATGAATGCATCATAATTAAAAATCAGTGATGGATTATCAAAGGCAATTCATGACTCACAAGGGTTTGTAAAGTCACTATTCAATATTTTTGTTCACAAATCTCTGGGCAGTAGTTGATAACTTCCTGTCCCACTGCAAAAAAGCGGGGCAAATTTCCTGCCGGGCTCTCAAAGAATATTTTGCTAAAGAACATTATTTAGCATTATCCTTCCTCATCTTGGTATGAGATTTTCATTGACCTTAGCAAGATAACGCCCAAAATAGACGTAATCTCACACTGACCAGACAAGTAAAAAACAGACAGGAGGATATATCAAATATCAAAAACATCCTTCCTGTAAGACCAATAGGTCTTCCCGTTTCCTTTTCAAAAAGTGCTGAAGGGAGATTTTTTGGAAGAGGTTGATAAGTTGCGATGATCGAAGAACCAAAGACAAAGAGAGAAATCTATTGGAGTCAGAAAAAAATACACTACATGTATAAACTAGAGTCTGAACAGATACAAATAGATAAGGAAAGTTCAATCCAAATGAAACAATAGTTCTAAGAGAATTAGAAGATTTTATCAAATAAAAAATGGTTTGAAATTGGGCAAAAATCAGCAAGGTCCTAATCTGTCTTGTTGGTCTTATTGGGCAAATACATGTAGTCTTATGGATTGTTGAAGATGTTTGAATACTAAAACAGTTTAAACAATAAATAACAAAAGAGGGGCAGCTGGTCTTCAATATATCTATGAAATAAATGATGCAAAAGGGATCGAATCATGAAAAGGAATCCAGTCATATCCAACTTATATAGCTTCCCTTATAAGTGCCCAACAAGGTCAAGACTACCGGTACCTGAACATTGAAGGCCTTCTACCTAATTAATTAAGTAAAAACTAGATTAATCAATTTCCCAGATGAGCTTAAAAATACATCCTGTCTATTATCCTCCCTGGCATCATCACACCCCTCAATTTACAAACAGGCATCGCATATGCCAGTGGGGCTCAGCAAGCCGTTATTGAATTAATCTCCCCCAAACTTGTATCCTGATCAAATTGGCGACAATATTTGTGATGGAGTTCATTCTCAAAGAACAGCCAGACATTGATGCTGTTCATGAGAAACAATATTAAATTAGGATGAACATGGAATATTGAGAAAAGAAAAGGAAAGTACAAAAATTACAAAAATTACAAAAATTATAAAAATGAAAAATACCTGGTTGTGAAAATAATGACAAACAAATTTGACAATCAGATTTTTATCATTTTTGTCAATATATTCTACTCTTCATGCATTGAATTCCAGGTTTATTTCTCACTTCAAATAAATACAGTAGAATACTAGCGAACATCTAGTATTAATTTAAAATAAAAATGGACTAATATTGTAAAATCAAAATAATATATTTGCAGTACACTGTATAATAACTGCTATCACGCAGTTATATACTGAGGAGTTTAGCCTTCATAGTACATGTCCCTACAAATAACAAAACATTATCGCATCAACAACATACAGCTTGCCGATTACAATTTTATTAACAGCCAATTAGCATCTGTGTGACGAAAGAAGTCCAACTGCCATTGGTGTTAATACTGTTCCATGGCGTTAATACTGTTTGTGGTGTCATGGATGAGTTAACGAAAGAATTAGTCAATATTACAACAATGGCACTCAGCCATGGATAACACACCTCCCCACAGGTGAAGAACATTTCATATTTCACTATCATATTTACCTACACGTACAATGTAGGCGGATCCAGTGGGAGGCAAAATGGCACCCCCTCCTCCACCTATTGCGGCGGCTTCGTGGTATAGTGAGTTAATTGATTCTTGCCTTTCAACAAGAGGATCGCAAGTTCAAATCCCTTCCATGACGTTAATTTCCTTCGGAAAGTAATTCATCCACATTTTGCCGCACTTGACCAAGGTGAGGTGAATGGGTACCTGGCAGGATTTTTTTCCTTGAAATGCAGCGCGCTACCTACAGCTGGACTGCTAAAGCAAGGATAATAATGGTACATTGTAGACTGCTTAGCGACAACTGATAGAGTTAGTGTTATGCGTTACATGTATATATAAAAATGTATAATTATTATACTATTATTATTAACCACTGCTCTATTTGAAGATACATGTAACATTGGCAGCTTTGAGTTCCATCCCCTCTCCCCCCCCCCACCCCCCTCTTTCGGAACGTAAGTTATCAATGCCCCGCCCCTATCCTCTACCCCCAATTGGCCAATCTAAAATCTGCATAGATGTACATGTATATGTAGGCTGTGTTTGTAAATATTATCCTCACAGAGATTTTTTTCATTCAATATCTTCTTATTCATGCAAGCCCACACATTTTTATATTTGAAGAGTAATGTAAGTCGGCCAAAACAGCAAATAATCCGCATGGTATAGGATGCAAATTAATAGAGTGTAACAATTCCTGGCTTTCATATTCTGTAAAAAATGATAAATGAAATTACCTTGTAATCTATTTATCTTTTTGGTTCACGAAATTATTTGATTAAAGGCAGTTCAATGATTCTTACACATACACATACAGTTTTGCAGAGAAAAGTCAACTTTGGGAGAAGGATTTGTAGAAGAATGCATTATTATCTGAAACAATATATATTTTAAATGAAGACAATTTACTAGATATCTAAATTTTAAAAGCTATTTGCTGAATTGCTTTTTTTAAGAGATTTGAATAGAAGAAGTGAATAACACAGAGATTGGATGAGTTCTTCCCAAATTACAGTCATGTACTTCAACTTTACGCAAGTACTCGAATTTGAGCAATATGCATTTAGACTGTATCAAGATTTTCATATACCTGTATTGGTACATGTAGGCTGGCCTAAAAAAAGAAATTCAATACCATATATGCATCAATTACAAAATAGTCTTCTTATAGCTGTAGAATAAATATTTCTTTAAGAATGCTCACATCCTGTACACAGAGAAATTACTGCACGAATACCAAGCTTCGACGGACAAATATTGATTTTTACAGAATGAAGCTGATTTGAATTTACACCTATTATTCTAGCACAATGGATTTCAAGCATTGTGCCAATTACACCATTTACTCAAGTCAGTGATCCGTGGCTATTATGTAACGCCCATTTATACTTTCAATTGACGATTCACTCTGAAGGCCTTGAACGTTGCATGCATGACACAA